>OVAN01000023.1:0-137617 GCA_900406275.1 Anastatica hierochuntica
CTTATTGTTGGCAGCTTCCCTTGCGAAAAGATGCGTAAGCACTTCAGCACATAAAATAAACAGATAAGGGGACAGTGGATCTCCCTGACGAATCCCGCGAATTGGATGGAAGTGACCCTGAGATGAACCATTTATGAGGACAGAGAAAGAGACAGATTCCACGCACTTCATAATCCAAGATATCCATTTGGAATCGAAACCCATAGCCATCATAGTGTCCCGAAGGAAATGCCATTCGATACGGTCGTATGCTTTTGAGATGTCCGTTTTAACCGCCATATAAGAATTAGCCCATCTGCGACGTGATTTTAAGGAATGAAACATCTCTATGATTTTTTATTGCCTTTTAAAAGTGAAAAAGAACCAAAATACATCACTATGATTTTTTTACATTTAAAACCTGGTTAAGTTTTAAAGACCGAACCGGTTATTGGTTAGCCAATTAACCTATTTTCTTTAATTAGACATTCATTTATCCACTCGTCACCTGCATGTAACGCTAACCGTTCAACTTTTCTCTTTCCAAAATCGACCAGGTCTCTTCTCTTTCGTTCTTCACACAAAAATAAATTTCAAAACTTTCATTTTCTTTCCATCTTAGGGTTTGTTTGTCATCTTTTTCCTCATCCATTTTCGAATTTGACCCTTTCCTTTTTCTTCTTGATTCATCTTCTCTGGTTTCTCGCCGGAGATAGCAAGACGGAGAAAGGGTTTTCGAAAACGGAGGATGAGAGGTTCCGATCTATTTGACCCTAAGACGGAGATGGATTCCAATTTCTCTCGCCATTGTTCTTCCCCTGAAGGTGATTTCGGTTTCGCTTTCAATGACAGTAACTTCTCTGACCGTTTGCTTCGGATCGAGATCATGGATGGGTCATCGGATTCTAGGTCTGATGGTGAAGGTTGTACGAGTATTTCCGATTGGGCTCGTCATCGTAAGAGAAGAAGAGAGGATAATAAGAAAGACAATCTCGGTACGTTGTTTTTAGATCGATTGAAATCTCGAATCTCGTGATGGGTTTTGTTTGAAATGCTCATTTGAATGTGACTTTGTTGGGATTGTTCTTCATTTTACAATTTCAGATATTGTGGCATGTGCTGAAGAACAGATTTTAACAGACAAGAATCAACCTGAGATGGATGATTGTCCTGGTGATGATAATCTTGATGATGAAGGTGAGGCTATGGAGGAAGAGGCTTTATCAGGTACTTGAGCAACAGGCTTCTCTCGAGTGATTGGGTTTGGTTTTGCTAAGGTGACTTGTTTAAAACGTTTCAGCTTTGTCCAAAAATGGTTTTTTTTCAGGTGAGGAAGATGCATCTAGTGAGCCAAATTGGGGAATGGATCATTCTACTGCTGTTAGAGTTAAAGAACTGCATATTAGTTCTCCTATCTTAGCTGCAAAAAGCCCTTTCTTCTATAAGGTATTTACGCCTTTTTGTGTTCGTACTATATCTGTATCGTTTGCTCCTGTTTATCTTGCGCGTAACGGTATCATTTGCTTCTTGTTGTAGTTGTTCTCTAATGGAATGAGAGAATCAGAACAAAGACATGTAACTCTTAGAATTAGTGCACAAGGTACAGCGACTCAACTCTAGCTTTTACTTCACTTTTGCTTTTGACAGTCTCGTCTTGTTGGCTTCGGTTATCTGCTTGCTTTCTTCCGAGTTCTTATTGTTTTGCTCCTTTTGTATTGATTCGGTTACCAAATTTGAATTGCTTATATGCTATTTTGTATCCATGAAAGGCCGTCAGAAGTTAAGAGAGTCCCACTGTTGATCTTTCGTGCTGTGCTTTTATGTGTGTGGCAGAGGAAGATGCTTTAATGGAGCTTTTAAACTTTATGTATAGCAACTCGCTAACTGTCACAACAGCACCTGCATTGTTAGATGTGCTTATGGCTGCTGACAAGTTTGAGGTTGCTTCTTGCATGAGGTATTGTAGTAGACTTCTCCGGAATATGCCCATGACGCCCGATTCCGCTCTGCTCTATCTCGAGCTTCCCTCCAGTGTTTTATTGGCTGAAGCAGTCCAACCTCTAACAGATGCAGCGAAGCAGTTTCTTGCCTCTCGCTACAAGGATATTTCTAAGTACGATATGTCTCCCAATGGTTTGAAATGCATATAGTCTTGTGTTGTAAAATTCTTCCATTCATGTGTTGCTATTTTTGTACAGGTTTCAGGAGGAGGTTATGGCCTTACCATTGGCTGGAATCGAGGCGATACTATCGAGCGATGATCTTCAAATTGCTTCTGAAGACGCTGTTTATGATTTCGTGTTGAAATGGGCTAGGGGACAGTACAGTTCATTGGAAGAACGTAGAGAGATTCTTGGTTCACGCCTCGCGCTCTACATCCGCTTCCCATACATGACGTGTAGAAAACTGAAAAAGGTACTAACTTGCAGCGACTTTGAGCACGAAGTAGCATCGAAGCAAGTTCTAGAAGCGCTCTTCTTCAAAGCAGAAGCCCCACACAGGCAACGTATCCTTGCTGCTGAAGGACCAGACCCCATGAACCGCCGTTTCATAGAGAGAGCTTACAAATACAGACCTGTAAAAGTCGTGGAGTTCGAGCTTCCTCGCCCGCAATGTGTAGTGTACCTGGACTTGAAACGAGAGGAATGCGCAGGATTATTCCCTTCAGGGAGAGTCTATTCTCAAGCTTTCCACTTAGGAGGTCAAGGCTTCTTCCTCTCCGCGCACTGCAACATGGACCAGCAAAGCTCGTTCCACTGCTTCGGGCTTTTCCTCGGGATGCAAGAGAAAGGAGCAGTGAGCTTCGGCGTGGACTACGAATTCGCGTCCAGACAGAAACCCGTTCAGGACTTTGTAAGCAAATACAAAGGGAACTACACATTCACAGGCGGAAAAGCGGTTGGTTACCGAAACCTTTTCGGGATACCGTGGACTTCGTTTATCGCCGAGGACAGTCAATACTTCATCAATGGCATTCTCCATCTCCGAGCCGAGCTCACCATTAAACGACCCACAGATCTTCACTGAAATCGTTTTCTCTCTACATCTTTTGTCGATGATCGCTCTATCTATCTGTTATTATTGTAGCAGCTCCAAGCATACTCTTAACACACGAGTGTCTTTTGTAAATTTCAATTGATCTTAGCTTTTGGGCCGTACTTGGGCCTAGCTTCTGAAATAAAGCCTTAAACATATGGGCTTTGCTTATTATGGTCCAACTTCGAAACGACGACGTAGAAACTCATGTAATTAGTGAAAAGTCGTAAGGGTACTTTCGGGAAATCAAGAATAAGATTCGAGTACCACGTCACATGTAGGGCCTACGTTAATGCGTAACTATCCGCTTACCAGAAGGCCACGTCATTTTGTCGGGGACACGTTTGGACCGTCCGATTTAAATCTCATTTTCTCAATTGGGTCCCACGTAGCAATAATAAACCTCTACTACTTTTTTATATTGAAAGCCACGTCAGATGATTCGAGTTAATATGTATACACACACGTTTTTTTTTCTAACTAGAAGCGGCGTTATTGCTGCATCACCGTCGATTTATTCAAAATGAAATCAACGGTCCAGATATAAAAGTGACGTGGTTTTTTAACTTTGATTACGTAATCGAAAATCTCAGTAGAATTATACCAGTTCTCTGTGTAGTATACTCTGTACTGTACACACAATAAAAATATAAGAGAAAGTACGAGTTCAGACAATATCTTTTTACATTAACCAATCACTAATCGACACGTAGATGGATCCATGTGAGTCGCATTTCGTTATTGTCGGGTCGATTTAGAAAGTCTTTTACGCCAACGCAAAAAGTCTCGTTGGATCCTTTAATACCTCTAGATGCCAATATTCAACTGTCGTGGCTTATTTTCATCCGTTGGATCATTTGTTTATCCCAGCCGTTGGATTCGAACCGGTTGTTGTGGGTCCTAAGATTTTTTTATTTAAGTTTAGTTTTCTCCTTGTTCCACGATGGCAAAAGCATGGCCATACACGTGGGTTATCTCGTGGCACGTTAAGATGGACGGTCAGGATCTTGAGTTGGGTGGAGAAGAAGTGCTCTCCGCGTCGTAGATTACTAAATAGTCAAAAAAGTCTCAAAGGTCTTTTCTTTATGTGTATTTACCACTATGTCCCTCTAGTTTTTATAATTATCTTTTTATAATCTCTTAATATATTTTACGCATAATCAGATTCATATAATGTGGTGAAAAAAAAAAAAAAAAATCAGATTCATATAATGTTTACCATATTGTAATTTTTTTTTTTTTCTAACTTTATGGTAGCACATGACTTCGTGTCGAAACGGATTTGAAGAGGATTATACACTATAGTTAAAAAAAATATCGAATTTAAAAAATTCTTTTAACGAGTTGGAGAAATTAAAATTGGATGGACCACGTAAGTCACATGACGAATGCGTAGAGCGAATAATAATCGAACACGTGTACGGTAAAGATGGAAAGAGAAAGAAACACAAATGGCTGGCACGGAACTCGATGAGCCAGCTCATCAAACACGACCGTACTTTGCGCTGTAATATATTCTTATGACACGTGTTTGATGACGTGGTCATCGTCTTCGCGCTCCATTTTTTCTCTCTCTCTCGTCTTCCTCCTTTGGGAAAAAAAAAAGAAACTTCAAAAACTTTCTTTTGCTTTGTTTTTTTTAGAGAGATAAAAGATAAAGAGAGAGAGATTGATATGCTCTTTTAGATTTCGAATTCACAGATTTTGATCTCTGAGCTTAGCTATAAGCAAAGATCTTTTTCAGATTCTTGAAGGTAATTGCATAACTTTGTTTCAAGATCTTTTCATCATTCTTTGGTCTTCTTAGTTCTGAGAAAATTCTTTGGATTTGTAAAAGACTGTGCTTTTCTTAACGTTTTCATGAGATTTTTAATCGTTTTGATTTGCATTTAGTTGAATTCTGTTAAAATTTTGGTGGGTTTTGTGAATCTAAACGTAAAGAGCAAAAGAGGTAAGAAGAACAGAGCATGTGATTGTTTCAGGGGTATAATTGTCCATAAGTATCCACTTTGTTGATTCCTTTTGTCTTCCTGAAAGTTTCTCTGAACATAGGATGAGGAGTAGAAAGACGTTTTTACCCCTCTCTCTCTCTCTTTCTCATATGACAACATCTCTTTTGATTATGCAGGAAGAAGCAGCCATTGTTATAGAGTGAGAAACTTGTAAACGATGGGAAGTAGTAGCGAAGAACCAAAGCCTACCAAATCAGATAAACCATCTTCACCTGTTGTGGTATGTTGAAAGTTTCAAACCAAAGTCAACATGTTCTTGTTTGGAAGTCAAAAAAGTTCATGTTTTTACTAAAAATCTCTTTATGTTTTGTTTGAATAGGATCAAACAAATGTTCATGTCTATCCTGATTGGGCAGCTATGCAGGTTAGTCTTTTAGTTATATCACTTTCTCTAGTTATGTAATAGTCCCATGATGATGGTGATGATGATGATGATCCATGATGTGACTTGTTAGGCATATTATGGTCCAAGAGTTGCAATGGCTCCTTATTATAATCCAACTATGGCTGCATCTGGTCATCCTCCTCCTCCTCCTTACATGTGGAATCCTCAGGTATTAGTTACGCCAAAAAGGACATCTTTATGGTAAAGATTAGGAAGATGATTCATCGGTGTTGTTTTTGGTCTTGAATCTTTTAGCATATGATGTCACCATATGGAGGACCATATGCAGCGGTTTACCCGCATGGAGGAGCAGTTTATGCTCATCCGGGAATTTCAATGGTAAATAATTCGGTTTCTAGAGTTTGATCTTTGATTGCTTCCTCTGTGATCGTTTCTTTGAACGGATTTTTCATTTGTTTGTGGACAGGGATCACAGCCTCAAGGTCAAAAGGTTCCACCTTTAACAACTGTAAGTGGTGTAGCTTGTTTGGTTCGTTATGCATTGAGAATGGTTTTGGTCGTGTGTTTAATGGGTCCTTGTCAAATGGCAGCCCGGGACGCCTTTGAGCATCGACACTCCGACCAAATCTACGGGGAATACAGACAATGGACTGATGAAAAAGCTGAAGGAGTTTGATGGACTTGCTATGTCACTAGGAAATAGTCATCCTGAAAATGGTGTTGATGAACATAAACGATCACGGAACAGCTCTGAAACGGAAGGTTCAACTGATGGAAGCGATGGGAATACGACTGGGGTAATGTTTCTCTTAATCGCAGATCATTGCGGACATCAAAACGTCGATGGTCTAATGCGTAAACCTTTTTGGATGTATGCAGGTAGATGAACCGAAACTTAAAAGAAGTCGAGAGGGAACTCCGGCGAAAGGTAAAGCCCTTTTAATGTCCCGTAGAGTTAGACCTGGTGTGAGTGTTGGATCTTAGCAGGTTTTTTATTCGGATTCTTTTGTCCTATGCAGATGAGAAGCAATTGGTCAAATCTAGTTCATTTCGTTCGGTCTCTCCATCAAGTGGTGATTACGGCGTAAAGCCTGTTCAAGGACCTGGAGCTATAGTCTCTCCTGGTGTAAGTGCAAATTCCAACCCCTTGCTGTCACAATCTTTAGCCATGGTTCCTCCTGAAACTTGGCTTCAGGTAGTCTGTGACTTGTTTTGATCCTAACACTTTTCCGATTCTCGGGCTAATTAGTTCCATTTCCCTCACAAGCATTCGATTTTGTCTTCTCCAGAACGAGAGGGAACTGAAACGGGAGCGAAGAAAACAGTCTAACCGAGAATCCGCTAGGAGGTCAAGATTACGGAAGCAGGTTTGGTTAATAAAACAGAGAGTGTGAAGCTCCTTTTTGTATTCGTTTTCTTGGTTTGAATCTCACCAAAACATTGTGATGACTAACAATGCTTTCGTATTTTCTTTATTTCAAAGGCCGAAACTGAAGAACTCGCTCGGAAAGTCGAAGCCTTGACAGCCGAGAACATGGCATTAAGATCTGAACTAAACCAACTTAATGAGAAATCTGATAAGTTAAGAGGAGCAAATGCAACCTTACTGGTAAGTAGTGATTGACTAATGAAATGATTCTTCTCAATGCGCATTTCATCTTTCTTGAAAATGTCGGTTTCTTTTCTTAATTCGGTTTCAGGAGAAACTGAAAAGTTCGGAACCAGAAAAGAGACTCTCTGGAAACATGTTATCTAGAGGTAAGAAGGCGGAAGTCGGAGAGAAGAACAAGAACCAAGGAGAGAATGATTCTAACTCTACAAACAAACTACATCAACTGCTCGATACGAAGCCTCGAGCTAATGCAGTAGCCGCGGGCTAATCGAAGATCGCAAATCCGAGTTCGATTTCTACTTAATTTGTCGACAGAAACAAAGAAAACAAAGTGTTGCTAATTTCAGAAAACTTGATAGATAGTAGTATAGAAGAGAGAGATGATTTAATCTACAAAATTTTCAGAAAGCTTTTTCTCTAGATGAAAATTTGGTGGTTGTGGTTGTTAATATAGAGAGGCTTATGTTGTGTGTGTTTTTAAACAATTATATATGGCTTCCTTTGTTGCATTTAGAACTAATGTAAACATTGTGAGAGAGATCGGTGTTTGTTGCTTTGCATAAGCTTTTTTTTATGTGGAAGACTTCATGTATAATTGAACTTATTTTTTCTTCCTCTTTTGCCACTTGCAAAATGCTTCATATTCTTCAACTATTAATATTATAAGCTTTTATATGTTTTCGTTTTTTCGTCGAAACCTTTTTTATTAAAAAAACGATATAAAATTTTTCGATAAAGGAATACTAAAATGACATGCCGGTTTTATACGGGTGAAAGTAACTAAATGTGTTATTGAGTTACAAATGTGTTATTGAGTTACAAGTAAAACAATATGGGAAAAATAAAGGAATATTCAACAAGTGCAATAAGATAAAATAGTCTTATGCTACCTCTGTGAACAAAAAAAAAAGAGTCTTATGCTATATTTATATATTAGTCGAAGGCTCTTTGCCAACCAAATTAAATACAAATGTCACGATTGAAACTCGAAAATCTGCGGTTTTAAAATTTCGTGATTGTGTTGAAAGTGCCGCAATATAAGACCCTGAAAATGATGGACACGAATAGAGCGACATCCCAAAACTCTTAAATATCAATATCTTTACTAGACTTAGAAAGCTTTCAGTAGACTGTCTACCGCATATGTTTTCGTTAAGCTAATAAGTAGAGATCGCTCTTTTCTATATAAAATTTATATTATAAGGTTACAATCACTTGATCTCCAAGCAAACATATCATAATTTCCTCAAAATTAAAATAATCACGTAGAGCCACTCCAAGTATGGCAAGATCATGACAATAATAAACCAAACGTTCCTCCTCTAATTTTTTTTTTTTTAAAAGATAATTCTAATTACATCATTACCATAAAATTCATAATTATCGTAGTGGGTCAGAAAATAAACGAGAGACAACATTGTGACTAGTCTCAAGTGAGAGAAGGCCCATTTATTCTCATAGGCGGCGCGTAAGTAACACACGATTCACGAACACTAATGACGCGTGAGAACCGCCAAAGTTGCTTGTAGACCAAGCTATTGAGCACTTATTAGTGAACCAAAAACTAAAACTAACAACTAGGCCTAGACGTTCGGTTATCCGTTCGATTCTTTCGGTTCTTCAAAAATTGGAACTATTCGGTTTCTAAAGTATTTCGGTTCGGTTTCAGTTCGGTTCGAGTTCGGTTCCGTTTGAATTAAGTAACAATTCAGATTATAATGTTCGGGTATTCTCGGGTATTTACATATATTTTAGGGTATTTTTGGCATATTTTCGGTCATTTCGGTTACTCGTTCTGTTCCGCTCGGTTTCGGTTTTTTCAATTTTCAAAAATTGGAACTATTCGGTTATTTTTTAACTACAATTCGGTTTCGGTTCGGTTATTTTCCAGTTCTTCGATTTTTCGGTCTGGTTATTTAGTCCAGGCCTACTAACAACATTTGTCGAAAGTGTAAGCTCTCTCTAATATCATCAGAAGCGGCTAATCGTTTGTTTAATCTCTCTCATAATTACTACTTAATCTTTTTTAAAGAAAAACATAATTATAATATGCCGAAATTATTGAAAAAACAAATCTTGGAAATTTCCATAACTATATTGAAAATTTCGAAAATCAAGAAGAAGGAAAGTGAAAAGCAGAAAAAGAAGGAAATGATAAAAATTTTTTTAAATGGAAAAGAACAATAAATGGGGCGTGACTATATTTAAGAAGGATGTTACTAAGAAACGGCGATTTCTTCGTATGCTTTTTAAATTAAAATAAAAAAATATTTCTCTACACTGTTAATCAAAAAAAAATTTACTAAATCTCTTTCTCTTTGCTTTGTTCTTCTCCAATAACGTAAAGAGAAAAATGAAAGGCCGAAAGAGGAAGGTTAAGTATACGGTTCACCGGAAAATCACATCTTTATCGGAAAGTTCGTTCTACGGTCTCCCTAAGGTTGTGAAAATCATAGTGACTGACCCATGCGCCACTGATTCCTCCAGCGACGAGGAAAACGACAAATCGGTGGCTCCGTCGACGAGGGTTAAACGTTATGTGGAAGAGATTAGATTCTGCGACGGAGCCGTGAGACGAGAAAAGCCGGAGAGAAAAGCGGCGGAGGAGAAGTGTGATGATGGGTCCGTTAAGCCAGTGAAGTATAGAGGAGTGAGGCAACGACCGTGGGGGAAATACGCGGCGGAGATTCGTGATCCTTCGACGCGTAGTCGAATCTGGCTTGGGACGTTTGCGACGGCGGAGGAAGCTGCTATGGGCTACGACAGAGCGGCGATTCGACTCAAAGGGCGTAACGCTCAGACGAATTTTCTCACTCCTCCGTCTAGTCCGGCGGCGAAAACTCCTCCGGTGATTAACCTTGAAACTGTCTCCGGTTGCGATTCGGCGAGAGAATCGCAAACAAGCCTCCGTTCTCCGACTTCTGTTCTCCGGTTTAACCGAACCGAAGAAACAGAGTATAAAACAGAGCCCATCAGACTCTCGTCCGCCGTCGACGGAGAAACTCCGGCGAGTTCGTTATCGGATCCGTTTTTCTTGCCTGATCTGTTTCGAACCAGAGACTGTTTCTGGGATTCCGAAATTGCCCCTGACCCTTTGTTTCTAGACGAAATCGAGTCATTACCGAACAACGACACAATCTCAAGTAATGATCCGAGTTTGTCGGAGAATTTTCCGTTAAACGTCATCGGCGATTTCAGTTCGTTCTCGTGGGATGTCGATGAGTTTTTGTTGGATTGAGTTAAAAGTTCTTCTCTGAGAAATTTCTCAGTTTCTTCAACCTTTTTTGTTTGGGTGTTTTTGGAGTGATGAGTGTTTTGATGATAACGACGAGGATGCATCTTGGCCGTCCGTTTTTCTTTTTTCCGTTTTCGACTAACGTGGACGGCTCCGATCTACTACAAAAGAAGAAGCGTAACGGATTTTTTATTTTGCGAGTAAATATTATTATTGGTAGATTTTTTTTTTTAAGATGTGAGAAATTTTTGTTGTTTTGATTTCTGTCACTATGTAAGGAAGCAGTATATAAACCGTATATTATTAAAAAAAATTAAGATGATATTTATTAAATATTAATTGTAAAATCTTTGTCTTTTGTTCTTTCGCATGAATCTTACAGGTTTGCGTGACATGTCACAATTTTCTTATAAAACATCAAATCAAAATCTTTCTCCTAACAATTAATAATAAAATAAAACGAAAATTACGGAAATAATCCTAACTATAAGATTCTTAGACCAAATCAACTAAATATATAATTGAACTTAGGTTTGGTCGCGGTTATCCGTTTCATTTTTTCGGTTTTTCGGTTTTTATAATTGAAACCATTCGGTTCCTAAAATATTTCGGTTCGATTTTGGTTCTTTATAAAATAAGTAATCATTCTCGTATTAGTGTTCGGATGTTTTGAATATTTTTGTTATTTTTAAGTATTATTGGGTTTAATTTTGGATACTTTGTGATATTTTCAAGTATTTTTAGATACTTTCGATTTTTCGATTATAAAAATTTAAAACCATTCGGTTATTTTCTAACTCCGGTTCGGTTTTGGTTAGGTTCTTTTTGTTATGTCGATTCAGTTTTTCGGTTCCGGTTATTGTACCCATCCTTACTTAAACATATTGTCTTTAGTTATAAAGGGTAAACAACCATACTGTTATGTTGTTCTTCTTTTGCTTTTTTGACACTAAGTTTCAGAGCAAGAATGGCCATTTATTGTGAAGAACCACCAACTCATAGACATCATATGTGTAACCCAACAAAATTGTCTCCATTTTAACAACCTTCTCAATTTGCAAACACAAAACCTCTGAAAAGGGTGATCACGAACATGACGAGAGAGAACTTTCGCGATCCAAAATCTTTGGATATCAAAATCTTTGTCAGGTTCAGAAAGATTCTCAGCAAAATGATATCAAAGATATCAAAGATCCGTCGCAAAATGATATCAAAGATGAGGAAAATAGTCTTTGAAAGACGAGAGGTTTGGAGAAAGAACATTCTTCTATTTTTTTTATCTTGAGAGCTTCAGAGATTTGACATCGACATCTATAACTTTTGGGAAAACACTTGTCGACTTGCCATATAAAAATATCGGAAAAGATACCAAATAGGTAAAGGCATCTATGGCCGATGAGAAAAAAACAACTATGGCCTTTGAGACTTTTGCGAAGAGTAAACAACCATACTGTTATGTTATTCTTCTTTTGCTTTTTTGACACTAAGTTCCAGAGCAAGAATGGCCATTTATTGTGAAGAACCAACTCATATAAATCATATGTAACCCTACAAAATTGTCTCCACTTTAACAACCTTCTCCATTTGCAAATACTCCAATATATCATCACACGTATCTCTTTCTTGTCTATCACACGCAAATAGTTAGTTTGTTTCGATTCAAACAGCAAAACTAAACAATACAAAGTTTGGTATATATCAATTTTAGAGGAGAAAATTTGATATCTTCTTAGTTATTAAATAATTGGGTCAGTTTCTTGTACATGGACATGGATGTGATGTATCAAAACCTAAAAATATCAACATTTATCTTCTCAACTGTACACAAAAAGCTTTGGTTGGTAGCAATGCAAAATTGTTGTCTAAAAAAACCGCAAAATATAACAAAATCATTCAAATTACTACTCCATCGTAAACGTTGTTATGAGATTGTTTTATGTTTCAAAATAAGTATCATTTCAAATTTGTTATCGTATATTTCAGCATAAAATATCTAATTTAACCTTAAATCTAACTTCAAAAAATACTTAAATAATCAGCTAATTCTGTTAAGTAGTAGTATCAACTTATTTTGCTTCAATTTTTCATCTAAATACAATGAAGAAATAACAGTATATAGAACTTAATTTAATGTGACATGATATAAGCTATAAAATTTGTAAAACCATGTCAGTGAGTTAAAAAGAATTTTCATTCTATTAGTATTTCATAAATTAGGAACCAAAAATATAAATTGTATGAGACAAGCAAGTGGATGGTTGCTTTCATCTCACAAAACCGATGTTCGAATCTTGCAACTGTTTTTTTCTTTTTTGCCGAAACTCATTTCATTAAGTTGGTAGCGAACTTTTCGTTAGGGAAAGTTGTAAAAAAAAAAACCAAACTGCTTATCTGAATAGATAAAAATCCGCTTAGTCTTGCTTTTTTTTTTTTTTTTTTTTTTTTTTAACCGGGGGGGATCCCAAAGGGTTTTTTGGCCCAAGGGCAAATCCCCACCGGCCCCTNCTTTCTAGGCCCAAGGACTAATCCCACGAGGCCCATGGCACTCCACGTATTCTTACCATTTAAGGCAGCCTAGATGGCCAAGGAGACTCGAACCCAGCTCCACGAACTCCTTTCGGAGCTCCTTCACCGCTGGACCAAGACAACTTGGTTAGTTTTGCTTTTTTGGTAAGGTTATTGGCTAAAACATTACAAGAACGAGAAACATATAAAATATTAAAATTTGGGAACGAGCTCTTTGGTCTAGTGAAATCATCTAATTCGGCAGTACAAAAGGGTCATTCTAAGAGAGTTGAGACAACCAATATCAGCTGGAAACAATCCGTAGCAAAAATAACATATGCTGTTGCATGTGAACTTAAAATCTCCATTGTCCATAAAAATGCTTATACCTTCTTATGCAGAGAGGATATGGTTTTGCAACCGGTAATTATAGTGTGAGAAAAATTATTTGCAATCGAGATACAAACAAAAAAAGAAAACAATGCAGATTATATAATTTGAGTATTCCAACGTAGAAGAAATTAGAAGAACAAAAAAAAAGCAATGAAACAGTTACGAGAAGAGAAAAAAAAAAAAAAAAAAAAANAAAAAAGACAATGTATTGGGACATGAACTTAGATGTCTTTATGTCAAAACCAAACAGACTCTGTTTTGGCTTAATAGAAATTTTAAAGGAAAAAAGAGTCTTCCAATGAAGATGAAAGAAGACTTCTCATAATCTTGTCGTTGACTTTAGTCTCCCCACTCAAATTTTTTTTTTGTTCTTTCTTTATAATTCTATCAATCTTTTGATTAAGACATTTCCTAATATCATAATGGAAATGTCTTATGGAATTGCTATTTATTTATTCACATGGTTTCAACCTATCACACTCTATGTCTACCTTTGGAAATGTTTTTTTAAATTTGATTGTAGACTTTTCTTTAAATCTTCTACTAACTATGTTTTTTCTTTCATTTTTTTCCAAAGGTGACAAGAATATAAAACAAATAGACCAAGACCAATAGTGAAAGTATAGTTACAAAAAAAAGAAAAAAAAAATTATTATAAAATGGGATATATATAACATAGAAAGAGGTCTACTATGTTTTAGAAAATTTAAAAGGACCATTCACCAAAAACAGCAATAACAACAGTATTGGTTCGTTCGAGGTTTAATTTGACCATTTGGACCACTACGTTTTTGGCTTCCCGAAGTTCGACTACACTGCAGAAAACTTCCTTTTCACTCAGAAGCAACGCTCCATTCATCTATTAGTTATTTTAAATATCATTTCATCAAAATATATACTAAAATTTTATGTTCACGTAAAATGCAGAGGTGAGCAAATGGGTCAGTGGTTGCACCATTTCTGCTGTCATTTCACTTGCTTCTAGTGAGAGAAACAATTTTCCACTAGACTAAATGACAAAGAAAAAAGTTCACATAAAATGCAAAAATATAAAAAATATTATCATTATACAATATGTCTTATGAGTACAATGTATTTGAGATGAGCAAGTGGGTCGGTTATTGCACCACCTCTACTACCATCCTACAGAACCAGATTTCGTATCTTACATATGCCTCTAATGAGAATAACTACTTGTTATTAGACTATAGATGACAAAAAAATGCAATGCATTCCTTTAATTTTAAAAAAATCCACACATTCAATTTGTTTACTTAATATAAATTATATTACATGAAGATTATCGATCCATTTTTGTAATATACTATATTTGGTAACATTAATACAATGCATTCCTTTAATTTTAAAAAAATCCACACATTCAATTTGTTTACTTAATATAAATTATATTACATGAAGATTATCGATCCATTTTTGTAATATACTATATTTGGTAACATTAATACAATGCATTCCTTTAATTTTTAAAAAGTCCACACATTCAATTTGTTTACTTAATATAAATTATATTACATGAAGATTATCAATCCATTTTTGTAATATACTATATTTGGTAACGTTATATATTTATTAGAAATAAGACTATTAGTAACAAATAAAATTTTAAAGTCCTGTATTTTTTTTTTGTTTAAAAAACATATAAATAAGATACCTTTGGATGTGCATAAAATACGTAATCTATAATCATGAGTGTGACAAAAAATTGACCACTAGCCGTATGGAATCAAAACGAAGATTTACAAAACAAAAAAGATATTCATATTCCAATATCTACTTGATTAAGACATGCAAATGCATTTATAAAAAGCTCACACACAATTTAATGCTTGTGGCAGAAGATATGCTCTATAGACAAAAGTTTTAAATTGGTGTTTAACAAAAAAAAATATTTGAAAAATAAATCCCACCGATAGTTTTTTTTTGTTGTAGGTAACCTAGCGGCAAATTATTTCTTTTATTAGAGACAAATGTATAGTTCAAATCTTGGTTTCGTGAGATGTCAATAGAGGTGATGCAATCATTAGTCTATTTGTCCATCTATTCCCGACGAATAGTTTTTGCGCAGTAAAAATCAAAATACTTTTTAAATTAGTAGTTTTTGAAAGGAGCAAGTGGACCAGTGTTTGTACCACCTTTATTGCCATCCCACGAAACCGGAGTTCGAATCTTGCATCTGTCTCTAGTGACATAAATTATTTGTTATTAGGCGACAAACGACAAAAAAAAAAAAAAAAAAATAGAAGTTTNATAAATGACAGAAAAACAAAAGTGGGTCTAAGCCCATGTAGTGAATCACGTTGCAAAAGGTAATGTCTTTTTCAGACAGAGGTTGGCCCAAATCAAATTAAGAGTTGAGACAAGTTGCCTTACAAAATCTCTATACCAATGAGATTCTTTTGGGTCCCATAAGATCTTTAAATGAAACCTTCTCAAATGAGTCAAAAACGCTTTACACTCCGTGTGTTAATTAGATTTAACCCGGTTTAATCCTGGTTATCTTCTTATAAATAGAAAGCTTGTAAAATTAATGGTTTTTGAATTATTATTATTATTGTTTTTTAGCCTGTTTTTTTTGAATTATCATTGGTAGATAAAAGGTATGTCAATGTGTCGTGTTGTCAATTTAGGCAACAAGGCAAAGAACAAAGAGTAAAAGCAAAAGTGTATTGTTTCCCAACTTCCTCACTTATGTTAAAATAATATATTCTATTCGTTTGTTTTATTTTTCTATCGAAACTCATTTTATTAAACTTACTGTAAAAGATTTTTCGCTTAGAATAGCCGGGTTAGTAATTAGGGTACTGACCATTTTTCATGAAGAAACATGCAAATACATACTTTATAGAATCTATTGTGCAAATCTATTTATAGAGAATTGTAGATTGCAAATTACTTTTACATCATGGTTCGAAAAATATAAAATATATTAAACATTGTAAAAGACAAGATCAAAGAACATTATCTATTATGTATCTTTATTCTAGCAAGGAGATTTTTGGGTAAAATCTTTTTCGAATCTGACTAAGAAATTAAAATCCTATACACACGTCGCACCTATTCGAATGGTGGTCCAATGCATAACACACAAAATTTCTACAACAAGTTGAGTCAATCGTGGTTAGATACATCGATATATTATATTTATATATTCTCATTTACAAACTCATATGCTTATTTTATGGTTTTTTTTTGTCATCAGTCTAGTGGCCTAGTAGTTTCTTGAAAAAGGCATCACCCTAGGTTCAAACTCAGGTAAATGAGTTTGGCCAACAGAGGTGGTAACCACTATACCATTTGTGCCGCTCATACTTATTTTATTGTTAGAAGTTAAGAAATAAATAAAATGATAGGCGATGATTTATCTTTAATATGCAAAACCATAAGTGAGTTTTCTCTAATAAAGCTTACAATAATAGTGTTAGGTGATACTTCTTGTTTGGTGAAATGCTCATAATGAAATTAGGTTAATATAACATATAACACTTATTATATTATCGATCTCGCCAGCTTAGTTCACATTCTTGTGTTTTGTAACGAATAGCTCTTTTTATCAAATCTTTGCTTTAAATTTACATTTTGAAATATTGAAAATAGTCTTTGACTATGAAAAACGGCACGGTGTTTCCATCACTAAAGTGAAAACAGCGACGCGTTTATTTGTCAAACACAAACTATTTTACGGGGCTAGTTCACCACGTAGAAAAGATCTAAGCCCATAAAAGGCCCATAGTGTGAACAAAATCTGAGTCAAAAACGGCAAGCACTGCGGTCAAAATGTTTAAAAACGGCGGCGTGTTGGTTCGTGCTTCGTTTAACTGCAACGAATCACATTCAGAATCATTTTCTTTCCTTGTTTTTTAGATTCTCCATGCAAAATTTGGAAAGCTCTAGAACGAATCCAAAACCCATAAGCAAAGTGAAAACTCCGGTACATCGGCAGAATCCGATTGCTCGAGGATTGAAACCGAAGTGATTCTGATCGATACTGATGGTGGAAGAAGCAAAACTGGATTCGAAATCGAAACCGAAACCAAACGAGGATTTGAGATTCGGAGAAAGGGCTTTATCAGCCGGCGGCGCCGCTTTTATATCGGCGGTCATAGTCAATCCTCTCGATGTTGTTAAGGTTCAAAGCAAAACAATTCTAAGATTGCTACTTAGTTTTTTTGGCCATGAGATTGTCTTCGAAATTGAGCTTTGTGTGTGTTTGTAATATGTAGACGAGATTACAAGCTCAAGCTGCAGGAGTTCCATATCAAAGCTCATGTCGATTGGGTTGTTTCGAATCGAATTCGACGGTATCTTGAATAAGCTGATTCTGTGATTGCTGAATGAATCATTTGATTCCATTTTTGTTTAGTTTAGCTTTCATCTTCTTTGTTTGTAGGTGGTGAAGGATTTAAGAAGTAATTCTCCAGGGATTTGTAGAATCACTGGCTCTGCATCTGTATGCTCAGATCATCATTACAAGGGAACTCTTGATGTGTTCTTCAAAATTATCCGCCAGGTTAGATTTTAGTTCAATTGCCTTATCCGATTAGTCGTGGATATCAACATTGAAATGGTAATTCCGATAGTCATGTGAATCGCCGGTAGTGTGATGCAAATTTTCATGGAAACTATTAGCATTATCTAGTAGACACTTCGGCTAAGTCTTGTTTTAGTTTTATATCTAGATTCTAGTTCATTATTTACTCATTTGTAGATTTTCACAGGAACAAATTTATGCAGGAAGGGGTTTCTAGGCTTTGGAGAGGTACTAATGCAAGTTTAGCGTTGGCTGTTCCCACTGTGAGTTCGCTTACACAATGCTGTTTGCTTGCGCAAATTATCCGTGTCTTATTGCTACCTCTTTGAATATGTTGCTAGGTTGGGATCTACATGCCTTGTTACGATTATTTTCGTAATTCAATGGAGGAATTCACGGAGGAGAAGTCTCCAACTTTGACACCTTATGTCCCACTAGTTGCCGGGACAATGGCACGCTCACTGGCTTGTATATCTTGTTATCCTGTTGAGTTAGCAAGGACAAGGATGCAGGTAATTCTAATGCTTTGATCAGTCGTGCCTATGACCTTATTTAACATTTGTACGAAACTGTCAGTGAGTTAAACAACCCTATAGTAGTAGTCTAGTAAACCTATACGGTTGAACGAACAAAAAAAGAAACACGGTCTGTGATAATATTATGCGTGTGGAGAGATCGGCGAAGTACCAGCGAATACAGACCCTTTTGTTTTATTAACAGGCATTTAAGGGGGCGCATAGAGATGTGAAACTGCCTGGCGTTTGGAAGACATTAGTTGATGCCGTCAATCCAGTCAAGGGCTCTAATAATGGACAAAATTATAGGATGTTATGGACTGGTCTCGGTGCTCAACTTGCTAGGGATGTTCCATTCTCTGCAATCTGCTGGTCGATACTTGAGCCTGTGAGTAACCCGTCTCTGAAAACACACGCCCATGTTCGTCCATTGTGTCTCGCTTTTGTTGTACCGGTCCTCACTTACTGTTTCATTATTGCTTTAGACCCGGAGAAGCATTCTCTCGTTAATGGGTGAAAACCCGAGGGCAGGCAGTATAATTGGTGCTAACTTCACCGCTGGTTTTGTTGCGGGTGCGGTTGCTGCTGCAGCTACTTGCCCACTAGATGTTGCAAAGACTCGGCGGCAAATAGAGGTAAAAGTACCTTGGCTTTTAGAAACCTACGTTAAGTAAGTTCAGGTTCTTAAACCAGATAACATTTTTATACGGTTTTGGTTTGTTTGCAGAAGGATACAGATAGAGCCATGAGAATGACCACTAGACAAACCTTGGCAGAGATTTGGAGGTATGGAATAGCAAAAGAAAAGATCCGTTAGAAAAATTTTCTTTTCTTTTTTCTTTTGGGATTATCGTAATGTTCGAAACTTATGGTTCATATCTCGGGTTTTTGTTAGGGACGGAGGAATGAGAGGGATGTTTAGTGGAGCAGGGGCTCGAGTCGGACGGGCAGGACCATCAGTAGCCATTGTTGTTTCCTTTTACGAAGTGGTCAAGTATGGACTTCATCGCTTTCACCAACAGTAAACACACCATTGCTTGTTACTTATTACAAAGATTTCGTTTTGATGCGAAGCTAAAGAAAAACACACTCTTCTGCATCTAACTCAATAAAGAGTGCCTAATGAGAGTATTCCTTCAGATTTTTCTTCTTAGGGAAATTTTAATCGTGCGTGATTTTATTTATAAAACCGTCAATTTGATTTTGTGCACATACCCATTTGAAATAGGTTATTCGGTCTCAAATTAGAATTTTCGGTTTTATCACAATAATAATGTCTATATGATCTATTTTAGTCGATTGACCTTGAATTTTTATATTTTTTTCATGTTTTCTTTAGAGCTTATTCATTCTTTTAATATTATCAATAATTGTTTTGAATTATATTTAACTGATGGATAATAATGGCGTTTTTGATGTGTTATTATTCACATGAATTCTTCAGAAAAATCCAACTTAACGGTAGCAAATATTTAGATTTTACATTTTGATTTTTTAGGGAAAATATTCTTATGTAAGAAAATATTTTTATTTTTTTCACGGCATGCTTACCGAATAAATATAACAAATTCATGGTCAAGAGTATGTAGCAAATCATACTTTTTTTTTTATCATGCATGATTTTATTTACAAAACCATCAATTTCGATTTTTGTGCACATGCTTGTTGAAAAAGAGTATGTATACTGAAATCGATCAAAATCAGTCCGGTTTCGAATTAGATGTTTCGGTTTTATCGCAACAACAACTATCTATATCATCTACTATTTCACCAGGAACGAGCTCTATGGCTATTCTAGTAAGGATCAACTTAGGCCTTAGGCTTTAGTATGCTAACATGTGTTTGTAATATTTTTTCATTTTTTCTATAAATAGATTATTCATTCTTTTATTATTATCCATAATTTTTTTGAATTATATTTAAATGATGGGTAATAATGAAGTTTATGATGGATTACTCCCTCGATTCCATTTTATAAGTTGATTTCTCTTGATTGAATTCTTTTTTTCATTTTGATATAAATAATGTTTTTAATACAAAAAGACAAGTTTCATAAATTTTACACTTTTATCTCATATTATCCTCTCTTCAAAGAATACAATTTAACAAGAGGAAATCTCTGAATTTTACATTTGATTTTTTCAGAGGAAATATTTTTACGTAAGAAGAAAGATTTTTATTTATTTTCATAACTACATTCTTATCAAAGAAATATAACAAATCCATGGTCAAGAGTAGGTAGCAAAATGATTTTTTTTAACATGCCTCACTTTATTTACCAAACCATCAATTTCAATTTTTGTGCACATGCCGGTTGGAAATAGGGTATTCAGTTTGGTTCCAAACTGAATTTTCACTTTCAAGATCTATATTGAATCCGATTAAAATCAGTCTGATAAATTTTTCGGTTTGATCGCAATAACAACTATTTATATAACATATGTTTTAGTCGATTAACATACAACATGTTATATGGGTTTGTAATATTTTTTCATGTTTTTCGGTAGAGGTTTTATTCATTCTTTTATTATTATCCATAATTGTTTTCAATTCTATTTATCTGATAGGTATTAATGGAGTTTGTGATATATTATTATCCACATGAATTCTTCAAAAGAATCTAATTTAACAAGAAGAAATATCTGGATTTACAATTTGATTTTTTTCATTCAAAAATATTCTTATATAAGAAGAAAGATTGTTATTTATTATCATCACCACATTCTTATCAAAGAAATATAACAAATCCATTGTCAAGAGTATGTAGGAAAGTGAGATTCTTTTATATCATTCGTGATTTTATTTACCAAACCTTCAATTTCAATTTTTGTTCATCATGCCCATTGGAAATACGGTATTTGGTTTGGTTCCAAATTAAAATTTTTGGTTTTTCGAGATTTAAGATCCATATTGAAACCGATCAAAATTAGTCCAATTAGGAATTAGATTTTTCAGTTTTATCGCAATAACAACTATCTATATAACAACCAGTTATATGAGTTTGTAATATTTTTTCATGTTTTTCTATAGGGAGTTTATTCATTCTTTTATTATTGTTTTTTTGGTTAGAATCTTTTATTATTATTCATAATTGTTTTGAATTATATTAAACTGATAGGTAATAATGGAATTTATGATGTATTCCCTCTGTTCCAAATTAAAAGTCTTTTTAAATTTTTTCATGAAAATAGCAGATTTGTCTTTTTTTTTCAAAAATTACTATTCCAAAAACAAATTAAAATAAAAAAGCTTATATACTCCACCAAATATGGCTTTACAAGGACATAATATTTTTGGCTAATATTGTTCATCTAATTAAAATTTTTAAAAATTGATAAAAACTTATAAATTGGAACAAAATTAAAAGTCTAAAAAGACTTATAATTTGAAACAGAGGGAGTATTATTATCCACGTGAATTTTGCAAAAGAATCTAATTTAACAGGAGGAAATCTCTGGATTTTACATTTTGGAAAATTTACAGGGAAAAAATATTCTTATGTAAGAAGAAAGATCGTTATTTCTTTTCATCACGACAATTTTGTCAAAGAAATATAACAAGTTCATGGTCTAGAGTATGTAGCAAAATCGGATTTTTTTATCATGCGTGAATTTATTTATCAAACCATCAATTTCGATTTTTGTGTACATGTCTATTGGAAATAGTATATTCGGTTTGGTTCCAAACTATAATTTTCGATTTCGAGATTTAAGATCCATATTGAAACCGATCAAAATCAGTCTGATTTCGAATAAGATTTTTTCCGTTTTATCTTGGAGTTAAATGAGGTAATGTTATTGTTATCCAGGTGAATTCTCCAAGAGAATCCCATTTAACAGGAGGAAATTTCTCCATTTTACATTTTGAATTTTGAAACTGTCAAATTTATTTGGGAGGTCAAAATTTTGAACAACAATTGTAAAAGTAAAGTTTAATCAAATCTATAAACAAACATTAGACACACATGGTTGAATATGAATAAATTAAATATGGATTTGAAAGAACAATAATAAGAAGTGATTGAGAAACAAATTATCAAATCTCCACAAAACATAATCAGAGAGACAAAAAAGAGGATCAAATCATGAAGCATCAAAATGATAATAATCTTAATAGTTCCAGCAACAATAGCCACAGAGTCTTTTGAGAGAAATCTAGAAGAAGCTGAAGGAAGAAGAAGAAGCATCAAGAGGATGAATTAGGTAAGTGAGCACTAGAGCCACCACCATTAGCAAATACGCTATTCCTTGATCTATCGATGTCCCTGTCAACAATCAAATTTCGAATAAGAACAAACTTAGGGTTTCAAAGTACATTTCCAGAGAGAAATTAATGAATCGAATCTCAGATCCGATTGAATCTGAAGAAATCTCTGGATTCAGATCTGAACGGAGAGAGAGAGAAAGTGAATGCAATGACGGCGAAAGAGAGAGAAAGAGAAGCTGATACTTACCATCGCTGGTGGGAGAAGGAGCCGGAGCTAGGGATTGAGCGCCGGCGAAAGATGAGATGACGGCGAAGACGAAAGTGAATAACGCGAATCCGGCAACGGAATTTCTCGACGCCATCTCTTTAGTTTTTTTAAAATCCGAAGAAAACGAAGATCGTTGAGAAAATGTTGAGAGAAATCTCCGGCGAGAGAGAGACGACGGAGGAGAGAGAGAGAAACCTTGAGAGAATGAAGGAAGTTAGTATAAAGGAGGAAGCGAGTTGTTTAGGTGTTCTTATAGTAATCAGACCGGTTCGTGATTACCGGTTATAACCGGTTAATTCAACCGGTCAAATATATTTACTAGTCAACTTTTTAAAATAAAATAAAAATTCAAGAAGCATGATTTTCCTGGAATTCTCTTTCTTTATTGACTCTTCTTCCTTCTTCGATTGTTCTTTTTTTTTAGTTTTGTAGTCAAAATTGACATTGTTATGTTTCGAGATAAATGGCACTTTTATAATAATTATATAAAATAAATGAATGACAAATTTTGTTAATTTATAAAATGGTCCGGAGTCAATTAAATTTAACCGGAGTTCAAAATTGTATTTAGTTTTTTTTTCTATAAAGACTATCGTATTTTTTGTTGTAATGTTAATAGTTGGTCACACGAAGAAGAACCATAATATTCTTTTTTTTTTTATCACAAAAAACTTTTATTAAACTTTACAAATTGAAGCATTTTGAGCATAAAAAGCTCGTTTTACAAACGAATCGGCTAAAAAATTCGCAGAACGTGGAATAAAAACCAACGAAACAACAGAAAAACTAGAGATTAAATCTCTAATTTCATGAAGAATATCGAAGATATTCGGATCGATCAAATTGACCAACAATTGAGAATCCGAGTGGATAGACAACTCTTATCTGTACCATAAAAACTTGGCGTAGTGCACAGAACAAAGTCAAAGCTTCAACCATGAACGGTGAAAAACCATAATATTCAAGATTACAAAATCAATACGGAATATTAATCTACTATGATTTGGCTTTCCACTAAAAAAATTATTAACTTAAAATTCCAATTCTTTTTTTCTTAAAGGATTCTAAAATTTTTCTTACACTTTGAATAACATAACATAACATAATATTAATAACAGGGAACATAACTAAAAATAAAATTCAAAATTTGAAAGAAACAAGAATCTTTAATTGAAATTTGGCAGCTATATTATTTATCAAAAAAGAAAATGGCAGCTAGTTTTTAGTATAACGTTAAGGCGACGAAGGCATGTGATTTTTATAATTTTTTTTTGTGGTTACAATTTGTTTTTAAAATAATACAAAAGAATTTATCTTTTGGGGTGTAATTGGTGAGAGTGGGACTGTCTGACAATCTGGCAGCCAAACTGGACTAATTCGTCATGACTCATGTCATGAGTTTGTGTTTTTTTTTCACGGTTTATTCAATTATTTTATTTTGTATGTAACGTGATTTTTTATAATTTAACGGCTATTATAGTAAGTGTTAATCAGCGTGATTATCGGTTAATCACTTCGAGATTTGGATTTTTGAAAACGATTTTCGTATCTTACTCTCACATGTGGTGTTTAAGAAGAAAACAATATATTATGTATATTATGAGATAGTGTTGTTACCTAAATTTTGTTGCTTTGTTTAGGTAAGAGTTTTATGCCCTTTTAACCATGGGATCATGGAAGCATACGAATGCTCAAAGTTGCCTAGTTTGGTCTTTATTCGGAGAGAATGGAGGATGCATTTTGATCGGCTTTATGAACCAAATTTGACGGATATCGTCTTTTCACTTTGAGATTGAAGCATAGTATGTTTTCTTATTTTGGCATTGATAGTCGAGATGTTATCCATTAGATAGAGAAAGGACGAATGGTCCAAACTCGACTCTGCGAGGAAGCTTAAAGAGTTCGTAAGGATGAAGTGTCTTGGTTTATAGTGTCATATGGAATACGTTCTACGGGTTCAAATTGCAAAACATATAAGTTATCATGTAAAATCAAATAGTTTCATAATTTTTTTTTCTTTTATTGGTTTTTTTACTCCGTTTGGCTCACAATTGAATAATATAATAATTTTTATGTAAAAATTATTATTTAAATCATTTGAAAACAAAAAAGAAAAAATGTAATACTAAATATATTGGGAAAACATTTTGATCGATCGACAGAACGATTTAGTGAGTTTGCTTAATAACTCAACATCTTTATTCTACATAATATATAATTATTTTGAGGAATATATGATTATGATTGACTTATTTTAAATGTGGAGTGCCTGGTTGTTGAATGTACGATGATATGAATAATTTGTTGTATAAAAACTATGATTGCTATTTAATAATTGATGTGATCTTTAATTATTAGGTGACTAATTTACAAAGTAGTGACAGGAATGAGCCGTTGGATCAGGTACATAATGTTTCAAAATTTAATAATTTAATATTACTCGAACATGCATATATATGCATGTTGCAGTTTTGGAATAACGTATGGTAGGGTTACGTTATAAACTTCTTTTCTTTTGGTAAAAAATAAAAAAAAATAAACTTGTAAATTTCAAAGGTAAATAAACATGCAAAATTTCAACAAAAGTCGAAACTAAGAATGAAAGTAAAATCCAGAATATTACCCCCAGTGAAAATAACTAAAATCCAGAAGGAAATATACACATGTGAGTGAAGCAAATAGCTCAATGACTCTTGCTCTCTCACATCTTCAATCACTACACTCTTTTAGATTTTTCATTTTTGTGTCTAAGACTCTAAGGGGTGAGGAAAAAAATAATATTTACGTATCCTAGAAGATCATAGAGATCAAGAGGGTGATTGGTTTGAACTTTTACAATTTGATGTTGCTGTAAAAAAAATTATAACTAACTGACTTTAACTTTTAAAACTTTGACTTTTAAAATAAAGTTAAAGTCCCAATTTATTGGCTGTGAAAAAACTCTACGTATGAAAAACAAATGAGGAAGTTAGACTGTGAGAATTTTAAGGAGAATAATTAGGGCTATAAAAATAAAAAGTTCCTAAATTATGATTGGGTAAAATTGACTTTAAAAACTGTAGATGAAAGTGAAAGTCTCTACGGTTGAAAACCAATCAACCCCCAAGTAAAGGTAAATAAGTGGTTATAATCTTATTATAAAATCAACAAAGTGTTGGTCTAGTGGTAAAAGTCCCTCTATTAAAAAAGAGGTCACGGGTTTGAGCTGTGGTGGGAGGGGTTGGCTCGCCATAGGCGATTATCTTATATGGTTTGACCCCGCCCTGGAAGGATTAGGGGTCTACGGATTATGAACCTCCTGGTTACCGCGATAGGTTTATATATGACAGTAATTAAATTTAATTATACAGGAGGTTAGAGTCTTGGAATAATATTTTTGATCAAAGGGAAAAAAATCTAGATATTAGCACAAAGAGCAAGAACTAGAGGGACAACGAAAATGATGGAGTAATGGGCAGCCATGTGACCTATGAACCCAACTTGTCTCTTTTGGTTCCAACTCCATTTGCAATGTTTTTGTCAAGTATTGATTGTTATGATTCATTCATCTTTAGTGTAGTATTTATTTTACAAGATCACAAATAGTTTTGATAGAACTAAGATGATAGAATTGCTAGTGCCATGAATAAATGCGCAAAAAATTGCATATATCGCCAAGTCACTAAAGATCTAATGTAGATTTTTTCTTCTTTATTCGACTTGTTACCAATGGGCGTATATTCGAAATATGCATACCTGGCTGATGTAAAAGATGACTTGCAAGAAATGGCATAGAACCAAAAGTTTTAAGATTTTGCTTCTAAGCAAGGACAACACAACATGAGGGAGTGAGTTCTTTTTAAAATACTTATGTAAAATACACTATATTTGACTAAAATAAATCTAAATAGTTTATTAACCTTTTAGCTTCTTCATTGTTTCTTTATATTACATCATCCGCCTAATTTTACTATTTAACCATACACTGAACTTTGTATACATTACATGCATGTTGGACATTATTACAAAAAAAAACATATCATACTCAGTACTCACATACTCATTTAAACGCATGTGATGTGCTCCCTCATCAACCACTAGTCTCTATAGTACAATATAATATCTTTTATTCTTCCCTAGAAACTGACTTTGATCACACTAACAAACATTGTACGCACATGAGGCTGAGATCACAAAACGTTATTGTTATAATCATTTTTTGGAGTAAGATTTATTACACAAATGAAGACAAAACTCTGCGTGCCTTAATGTTCTAAGTGTTATGGTGTCTGGAGGTTTGAGTTTTTCTAACATCCGACTTTTGGTTCCCGAGTTGTATCAGTTAACCACCGGCTTGTGGCTTTGGGATTGTACGCAATCGTCGGTTTTGTCCACTCACCGATACCAGAAAAATAATTTCTTTTGAAGGAATTGTTTGCATCTCTAACAGTAAATTTCCAATAAACACACTTGTAGAATTTATATACCTCTCATCATTACACATTGATGCCGATCAAATCTGAGTCACTTTCCGAAGAATCTGAGAGTTTCTATCTCGAGTTAATATTATACATAAATGCACAGACACATGCAGCTTTTTTTTTCCGATTCTACTTCTCCAAGATTCGGATTTTTTTCTTCTTCCAATCCCTCATGGTCATACATGATCATAGGTTCAGACACAGAGATCAGGTTTTCGAGATTTGTCCAAAGAACTTAAACCGGAAGAGATCTGAAGTCAGCCACAGTGTCAAACCAGTTTTAGTAGCTTCATGTTTCCAGTTGAATTTGCAGCTACAAGCATATTCGATTTTTTTCTCCAACACACGCTTGATACAAACTGTCCATTGTCATCAGAGTATTCGTTTCCGGATATTGGATCTACCGATCCAAATTTGTATGAAGTCATTGGCATAGGTAAGGATTTATAGTAACTATACACCTGAGAAGCAAAATCCAAGTGAAAACGGGTTTAAGCTTTATAACATTGACATAGTAGAGGCGAACGATAACAATCTAAGGCAACCTTCCGATGATTACCTCGTTGGTCTCTGAACCACAGGCTATGTATCCATCCAAGACTGATAATCCGACAAAATTCTGTATTCAGCAGGTCAAAGATTAGACATCAGAACTAACTAATGTTGTTAGATGCGTATTGAGTAAGTTAAGGGTAGATAAAAAAGTTTTGGGACCAACCTTTTGATTTGTATGTCCTTTATATGTCAATGAGCAAGCACCAGGAGACAAACCAGAGGACTTTGTTTTGTTAAGATTCCAAAGCTTGAGAGAGTTATCAGTGGAAGCAGAGACGATTGTTTCCGAATCCATAAATTTCACATAGCTAACGGTTTTCTCATGTCCAGCAAATGTCAACCAAGGAGTTTTGACATACCGAAGATCATAGCAATAGACCTTGTAATCAGCTGAACCAAATGCCATTAAGTGATTGGAGAAAGCAGAGAACTGCACACAACACACATTTGCTGGACTCCAGATTGTGCCTAATGACCGTTTCTATACACCCACCAGAGAAGAATGTAAGTTTCGCTATGGTTGGATAGTCATAAGTCTAAACATAGAATCATACTATTTGGAGCTATATATTGAAATTGGAGAAAAAAACAACAGGTCGAGCAACTTGACATAAAAAATGTTAGCAATGTCATTGGATAAGGGGAAGAGCCGTACCTCATTGACGCTCCAGAGCTTTACCGAACAGTCATCACTTCCACTGACAAATTTTGTCGGGTCAGATGGAGAAAAATCAACCGACCAGGCTCTCTTCTGATGTTCCGTGTACTGCAAAAATCCTTGTCCGGTACCAGCATCCCATATCTGCACTCACCAAGCATCATACAATAAGAAACGCCAAGTGATAACTATGACCAATGCATTTTCAAAGTCACTTTGACGGCTTTATTTTATCACAATATTGACATGAACGCATCTCACATAAAAGCTCAGGAGCTTGGTCTTATAGATCTTCCCATGTAACCGAGGATGGTAAATAAGAAAGATTTCAAACTTTACATAAATACAAGAAACTATTGATTTCCATACCTGAACTACACCATCATAGTCAGTCGAGGCTAAGTAGTTTTTAATGTAACTATTCCAGCAAACGCAGCTTAATTTGGACTTGTTGACCATCTCTACTAGTGGATAATGAACACCGACAGACTCATTCATAAATGCATTGAAGTCAAAAATCTTGATTTTCTTTGATATCCCAGCTGCTGCTATGTGTTCCTCATCAGGGTCAAAACTCAATGAGCAGACCACACTTGCAGAGTTTAAAAGATCTCCATTTCTTATTGTCCCACAGGTTTCAAACTTGCTATACCGAGCAAATTTACACAGCCCCTCGAAAAAGACTTCCAGTTGATCTGAAGATTTTCCTTTGGTTCTCAAATCCTGATTCTTATCTTGGTTTTCTGACCACTTGTCCCTGTCCTTTAGAAGGCCTTTTCCAGAACGGGCACTAGCGGCAGAATCCAACTTCTTCATTTGTGATCTCATGAAGAAATATGCATCTTCAAGTTGACGGATATTACTCATCAACTTGTCTGTATTAGCAGTTGGTGTAGAAGTAGTTGTACAACGCTCGTCTAAGGGAGATGATTGCACTCTTTTTTCAATAGCTCCATGTGATCTCGCCAGAGAGGCATTTGAAGAATATCTTCGCTCGGCCTCTTTAATATCATCCTCTAAGGTCTGAATGTCTTGCAAAAGTTTAGATGCATTTTTCTGTTTTTGCTTCTCTAGCGAAGATAAAAAATGAAGTAACAGCTCAGATATCTCCTCATCAGCAGCAGTCGATATGAATGAATCATCCTCACATATCAGCTCAGACTTTAGTATATCTCTGTCACAGAGAAAAGAAGAGACTGAGAATAGAAAAAGAAACAAGATAATTCACAGAGTGGTGTGCCATTTTATTTTCCCAATTATGAAGGAAAACATTACATTAAATTGAAGGTATCTGTCAAAGAAATCTTAAAGACGACGATCTTTTAGTTTTAAAAGTAATGGGAAAAGATAACTATGTCCAAGGTCCACATTCTCCTTCGTACCATTTCTAGTAAATAATACCCCACATGTTCATTTCGAAGTAGTACTCAGCTAAATACCTAGCTGTTGGTCGGGAGGAGGGTTCAGGATGTAGAAGCCAAAGACAAAATCCAGCTTCCTTCGGGTATTTTGAGAGAAATGCTGGTGGGAGAATCCGATGACGTAAATCTGCCATCATTGCAGGATGCATCTCACTGGACTCGCAATGGCATAGCAACTAAAACAACCATATATGGTCAAGCTAGAGATGTTAGTAAGCGTCTTCACATGAAAGGGTCACAACTAAACGAAAAACTGAGAAATTATATTGCAGGCTGGAAAACCTAGCACTTGGGTTCCAAGGTCAAGGTCGAGTTAAGCAATTTCACAAATACGAATAAAAGACTGGCGAAAAGAAAACGAAATTACCCCAAGCCTGACCCGCTAAAGAAAGAAAGAACACATAAGCGGTATATGGCCATACAAAATGTTTAAATGCTATATCCTTCATGGTATTAGAAAGCATGCTAAATTAACAAAAATCTTAAGCTTACCTCAAACAGAAGAACACCTAAGGCATATACATTTGATTTTTCGCCGGCGCCTTCTCCATTTATCTCCTCTGGAGAAGTATACCATTGGTCCTCTAGCCATGTAGACATACACTTTTTTCTTGTCATTGACGACACACCCAAATCTTTGATATAGTTTTGCTGTTGAAGCTCACAACTGTCTGGATTACATGCATCCACAACATTTAAATCCAACACAGGGTTTTTCCTTCTGAAAGGTCTCCCAGTCGAAGTGGCCTGAAGTTGATTCCCTGGAGAATGCACATGCACGTCCATTCTTCTTTTCTTCAAATCCCTTCCTACAATAGATGATTCGTGAAGCACAACCCTCTTCCTATTCAAATGTTCGTCAACATCCACGTCTAAACCGTTTTTTCCAAAAGTACCAACATAACTAAGTTTCTTTGACGGAACCAAAGTGAAAAGGGATGGCCTCAACTCAAGCAAAAATAGTCCTTGTGAATGGGCTGAGTCAACCAACTCCACCAGCTGCCTAAATAGACTAAGGTTGTGCCGTTTCTCTCGTTTAGCATAATTTGATCTAAGAAACTCTCTCAAACTAATTCCATACGGAACTTTAGTATTATTCCCATCACCATGAGATACAATCCCATTTCCTTTGGGACTTGATTTTAGAGTTGATACACCGTGAGGAGTAGGTGACTTGCTATCATCTACCTTTGTCTCCTTGCCTACTATTTCTTGATCATGGACAAACTCAAGAGGAGTTTCCTGGTTTTTTCCAACTACTCCTTTCCCCTTCATAGCTCTTTTAAGTATCCACTGAGAAAAACTCGAAGAACTCAACGGCGTTTTCAAGTGGACACCTTCGTTGATCCACGGAGGAAAGTTCAAAATGCTGTTCTCACCAGCTGCTCTTAGACGTTCAGAAACCGCTTCAAGATTCTGATCCCTCTTCCTGTTCACAGAAGGTTTCAAGTGTTGCCTTTCGGAAGTAGCTCCCGCGAGCTGTTGTCTAATTCTCGACAACATTTGATCCATATCGCGAGGTTTAGAATCTAAATTCCCATCTCCCACCTTACATTCAGACCCTTTAGTAGCAAGACGATAAAGATGCTCAAGCTTCCCATTCCTAAAACTATCCATATAATTCTCCAACGTCAACTCTTCAACAGAAACCTTCGCTCCTGGAGATTCATCAAGCAGAGACTTGTTTACATCTACATTCCTATGAGCTGAGCTTCCAGGACAATCACACCTGAAAGAATCGTTACCAGTTTCTGATTCAGTCACCATACAAAGACCATCAAGCTTACAAGGAACATCATCCACTGATTCCACTCTTCCTTTCAATCTTACGTTCTCGTTCTCGTTACTCGCTACTTTTTCTTCACCGACTCTTTCCATAACAAGCATCCACCACATTCATCGCATCAACACAAACAATAATCTACAGCCTCCATGACCTAATCATAAAATCAATCGCATCAGAGAATCAAACCGACGAGAATCTACTGAAAAATTCTCCAAAAGCTAATGCATGTTCAGATTCAAACTCAAATCTGAAAAGCAATTTCGAACGTAATCTCAAGCAAGTTCCAGAAAAAAAAAAACTCAAAAATCAAATCGCTTACCAGAAAATTTCCAGATACGGAGAGAGATCACAATCAAATCATACAACGAAGCTAGTGGAGAAGAATCGAAGAAAAACTCCAAACAAACTCGAAGAAAAGCAAATTCAAAAACACAACGCGAAGAAGAAGAAGAAGAAGAGGAAGAAGAAGAGACGTGAGGCTTTTATAAAATATCTACTCGAAACAGAACGAACTCTTTCTCTATACTCCACTCGAATCATTTCTTCTTCATTTCCTCATATTTTTTTAGTATATAGTATTTTAAGCTTTGAAGTTACATATCATAATCATATGCTTTTTCATTTATTCTGGCTGACAATTTTTCAACACATTATTTTATTTTTATTACCTTTTGGGGGAAAAAAGAGAAAGATTTTTTTTTGTTCTTTCTACAGTTTCTGCCGAATTATTATTGCCATTTTTAGTAAAGTGATTAAGAAAGGTGATTGTTTAAGATTTTTAAAATTCGTTATTACTATTAAATTTTTAAAAAAAATTTAGACTTTAATTTTTAAAATTGTAACTAAAAAATGTCATAAAAGAGAAGTTGAATTGTAAAAAAATTAAAGAGAATTAAATTGGAATTAGAAAAATAATAATTTTTAAGATTTTAGAATAAAGTAAAAATTTCCACGGCAATAAACAATGAGCTCTTAATACACGAGATTACGTCAATAATCATAAGCTAAAGATATTTAAAAAACATGTCAACGTCACCTTAATCTATTCGCTTATTCGAGAGAAATAAAAGTTGTGGAGATTATTAAGCCACGTTTCGAATAAGTATACGAATATTTATTTTATAATTACACATGTGCCCCTAAAGAAATTACAGTTAATGGTTTGGGCCGTTCTGTTATGAGTATAATAATTCTCGTGGCCCATTATAAAAAAAGTCACACAAGTTTTTTTTGGTTTTCGAAATGTGAAATTGATAGATTAGTTTCGTAATCTAAACAAATTTTACCATTTTCGGTTTGGTTGGGTTAAAAAGAAAAAAACTCTAACTAAAATGTTTTTAGAAAAAAGCCTAAAAATCGTATTTAAATTTAGTATGCATTTATTATATTGAAAAATTTTAAGGAAAATGTAGAAAGTTCAAACAAAAAAAACTGAATTAGTCAGGTTTGTTGCCACGGATTTCCTTCACTATCAAATCGTAGTTTACTCAAGTCACTATCGTGGATAAAAGGAGATCAAGCGGTGCACATAATTGTCATAAATGTATCATGAGAAAACTATCTAACAGTAGGATATGTAAGATCATTGTTATGTATCATGTCTATCTTTGTTGTATCTTTCGTTACGTAATTTACCGATAGGTCTCCGGTTCAATATTAATAAAATTTCAAAGTTAAAAATTGACCGTTTGAATTGTATATGGAGTATGGTTTGGATACGATTGGTTTGGTCATTCCTATATATCCTTAAATTTGTAAATCTACAATATTTTTTTCTATCACATATTGACTATTAAAATTTAGAAACTTATTTCTCTGCCATTAAATCTCAAATTGGAAATATATTATTACCACTCAAAAATTTACCATGCATATTTTTAAACGTAACCACAATAGCAACAAAAAAAGAGATAGAGATAATTTCTTGTTCGAAATACTACTAATTTTGGGACTAATAGTTCCTAATTATTTTATATCCTTTTGTGACTTTTTTTTTGCAGTTTATGGATTCGTCTCGTGAAGCTAATCACAAACACCACGAGGATGAGAGAAGAGAAGATGAAACAACTTCTTTGGTGGATGTAAACCTCATGATGGTGCTTCTCTCTCAGCTTTGCACTAAGAATAACGAAGACGAAGGCAAGAGTTTTGAGAAAGAGAGAAGAGATCATGTTGCACAAGAGGCTCGTGAATCTAGAGCACGTGCGAACAAGAGGCTTATGAAGGAAACAAAGCTTATGGAGAAAAGGACACACGTGCTTCAACCTATGGCTAAAGAATTCAGGTGAAACAAAATATATGATCATTTAGATTCTCATGTTCATGTTCATCATAATGATTTGTATCTAATAATGTGCAGGCATTACAGAAAAATGTGAAAGACACAAGATTGATATGTGATTATCACAAAAGATGAAAACAAATTCTATCATTTTTCTTGAGTGAAATTATAAAAGATCAATAGATTTTTTTGTTTGTGGCTTAAATATTTTTAAGCAATAGTATTCATTTTGTAAATATAAAGTATTATATCAACTCTTGTATCATTATAATTAAAGATATATGTGAATTTCAATTTTTTAACCAAATGGCATCTCCGATGTAAAACTCCAATTTTTTCTCTAAAATAGTGTCACTTCAAAATGGAGTATGTCTTGCTTCAATGTATCCCAAACAGAGCAACCAATTATTTTATTTTTTACTTCAAATATAGAATAATGTCTAATTTTACTCAATTTTGTAATGCAAAATAGAGTGAGGTTAGAACAAATTTTTTTATAAACTTTATTATTTTTTTTATCAACCAAATTCTTCATTAAAAGATTAAACTAATACAACCATAAATGCTTCATTGAACATACAACGATGGACAAACCATGCGGATAGTTTAAAAGCTAAGCAAACAATGCGATAAAACGATAAGAACACAGGCTTAACCAAAATTTTATAAACTTTATTTTATAAACTTTATTTTGGAGTAAAATTTAAAATTTGGTCGGAGATGTTCTAAATCCGAAAGAAGTCGGCAACGTTTAGTAGTATTGGCACATAAGTGACAAGTCAAACACAAATGAGAATTTGAAACTTCCAATCAAACAACACTAACTTTCAAGAGTCAAGACAAAAGTGACTAAGTGAGGCCTTAATGCCCAAACGTAGAAAAGATCGTTGTCGTGTACGCACTTCTCCATGGTCGGTAGGTGATTAACAGCCATATTATGTGATTAAGAGCAAGTAAACTCCACCTAATCTTCCCCTTAATCAAACGTTGTTAAGTTAATTTCTTGACGTCCACAACCTAATCTCACTAAATGAGCCTATTAAATTATGTTATTTAGAATTAACTTATAAATAGTACCTAAACGAAAATGTAGGATCATGGGGTACTTACTTTAGTCGTATCCACTAGTAGAAAAAAATGATATACTCACGTTTAAGCCACGCTACGTTTTATTTGTGGCTTACGTTCGTAACCATTTTATTTTGTGGTTAATTGCAGTCAAAATATCAGCTATAGCCACGTTTTAGCTTTATGACAAAAAAAGCCACGTTTTAACCACGAAATAAAATGATCACGAACATATAGTCACGAAATAGACACATAATCAGTCATGACTATATCATTTTTTGTACTACCGAAACTAAACCAGCCTAGTCTTTAAATTTTCAAAAAATGTGATATTGCGAAAATTTAAATTGTTATGCACAAATATTTAAACCATACAAATTTCGGCTAGCCGTCAAAGGGAAAAGATGTTCCACGATGGGGTCTCATTGACACTGAGAAGATGACTTGAAAACAAACAAAACAAAAAGTGAAGAGATAAGCTTTGATAAAGAAAAAAAGTTGGCCGTAAACGGAATTGCTTAATAAATGACTGGTCGTTTTCGATAAATCAAATCTTAAATCTTTGGTCACTATGCAAAAATGAAGTTTGGGTTTGTCAATGACTAAATAATGTGTGATGACACGGTCTCCATTATTATTATTTTGACCTTTAATTTTTCTTGATTTTTAAAATGTTATGTATGCATGAGTTTTTTACATTGTTGCAACATTTATAAAATTCAAAATATTAACAATTATTGTGTTAGATATCATAGAATTTTAAATTAAGTGTGTCATTAACACAAAAGACAGAATGTTAATACTAGGATTTTTTATTGAATGAAACTTTTGATTGCAAACTCACCACTTTTTGTTCAATTATTTGACTGCTTTATAGAATGCAAAAAAAGATTGTCTTTATTCTAGTAAAATACGATCCTTTACAGAAAAACCTAACTAAACTAAAACTATATATTTATAACTTAAATAATACTTTAAGAAGTAGTAATAAAATCAATATAAGTAATCAATGCGTGATTTAGTGTAATGAACCTAAGTTATTTTCGGACTTTTTAGAAAAAGTGCAAGTTTTAATTAGGTATGGGCGTTCGGTTACCTGTTTGGTTTCGGTTCAATTCTTTCGGTTCTCGGTTTTTTCGGTTTTTCAAAAATTGTAATCATTCGGTTCCTAGAGTATTTCGGTTCGGTTCCGGTTCGGTTTCGGTTCGGTTCGGGTTCGGTTTCGTTTGAATTAAGTTCGGATATTTTCGGGTATTTTCGAATTTTTTCAGGTATTTTTGGATATTTTGGATATTTTCGGTATTTTTAGATATTTTCGGTTATTTCGGTTACTCGTTCGGTTCCGGTTAGATTTCGGTTTTTTCAGTTTTAAAAAATTGGAACCATTCGGTTATTTTTCAACTACGGTTCGGTTCTGATTCGGTTATTTTTCGGTTCGGTTCCGTTTATTTTGTCCAGACCTAGTTTTAACCATAACAAGAAAGGAAAAAAAAAGTGGAGTCTTACGTAATTTCATGAAACATTTGGGGCGAAAGTGAGAAAATAAAAAGATTTGTGACCCAAAACGAGAGTCACGAAACAAAATAAGTGGACGGCACCTGCCACGTGTAATAAGAGAACGCACTTTAGTCTTACAAAATGCGATCCAGACTACCTCCTCCAATTAAAATACTCCACGTGTAATCAAATAAGAAACATAACCATTTGATTATCACTCACTAATCACTATTCAATATGCTAATCATTTTTGACATATGTAATATGCTAAATTAAACCTAATTAAGGTTCTTAGTTATTTCCAAGTAATATTATTATTTTTTCCTTGGACTCAAACCATGGATATAAATTATAAAAATAATTTAATTTAAAAAATATCTGCGGTCAAAGATAAAATTGTGTCATGTAATTTGAAATGAATCATTTTAAACAATATTTTTTTAGGACCAAATGCATTAGATTTTATATCTTGTCCACCTTTGTACTAAAACTACATGGAAACCAAATTATAGACTAATTAAAGATTTTAAAAAGATAATATATTTGTTAAGCGATATAGGTCATAAATATAATCATAAGTCCCTTTTTGCTCTCTTTAGATTTTTACAAAGGTGCACAAAAAAAAGATTTTTTAAAATAAATAGAAAGATTAATCATTCGACAAAGTGTGTAGTCGTCGACTAACTCATTTTTCATTTTTTAATCGATCTAAAGCGTGACATCGTTTTTAATTGTCTAAGCGTAGACGATACTAATTTCAACGAAAAATCGGATATGAGATGGGCATATTTCTCCGAACATGAAAATTAATAATAAAAGATAGATTAATTTATAGAAATACACTTAAAAGGAAAAGAAATTTTACATTTACACATGTCTTTTAATGGTTCTCAAATATACACCTCCTATTTGCACAAAACTCGAAAATGCCCTTTTTATCTTTTAAGAAATAAACCCTAATAGAGTTTAAAGTTTAGGGATTATGGTTTAGGGTTTAACTGTTAGGGTTTAAGGTTTAGGGCTTAGGGTTTAAGGCTTAGGGTTTAATTATTAGGGTTTAGAGTTTAAGGTTTAGCTATTAGGGTTTAGGGTTTAGCTATTAGGGTTTAAAGTTTAGGAATTATGGTTTAGGATTTAGGGTTTAACGTTTAGGATTTCTTTTAGTCTAGGGGTATAATGGTCTTTTTCATTAAAAAGGGAGGTGTAAAAATAAAAAATTTTCAAATAGGGGTATTTTTGAAAAACAGACAATACAAATGTGTATTTTTGTAAGTATATATAAACAATTAAATGATATTGAAAGTGATTAAGTTCACTAAAAATACTGTTTTTTGTATCATTAAATGATATCGAAAGTGATTAAGTTCACTAAAAATATAGAATTTGTACTCAAAATTGTATGAAATTTTTTTCAATCAATCCGAAAATTAAGGATAATATGTATGTTCTCTTTAACAATTTGTGTGAAAAAAAACTAAAATTATAAAACAAAAAAATTTGGTCGGAGGAAAAAAAGCAAAAAAAATCTGAAATATCGTCGGCGAGATTTAAGAAACAAAAAGGAAAAAAATAGAAAAAAAAGCAAAACGACTTTCACTAATACATCGCCTTCAAATTATCATATCTCTTTCTTCTTAAATAATCTATAAATTCATAAGCTTCTCTGACTTTTCTAAATCACTCATCACTCAACTTCTCTCTCTCTCTCTCACCAAACTACAAAGCTTGCAGCAACAAATCAACAGGTACTCTCACTTTCTCCGACTCTCTCCTTTAATCGGAAAATTTTATACTAAATCTCTTTAAAATTTCGTTTCATCTGATCGGGAAAAGATAAGAAAAGCTTTTTGATTTCTCCGTCTTCGACGTCGTTGACTTTTTGCTTCTCTCTCTATCTCTCTCTTCCTCCGTCGTGTTTCTTCTCTCAATCTGATATTTTTCCGATTAGGGTCTGCTCGTTACCTCTTGAAATCTATTGGGTTCCTTCAAAAATGTTCGATTGATATCTCCTCTTCATTAATTTCGACTCGATATAGATTTTCCCGAGAAAAAAAAAACAAAACTTTCCCGGGAAAATTGCTGATATTTCGCGAGTTATGAGAATCGTGTTTCGTTCTGTTTCGAATTTTTCCTCGTTCAACACGAAAGAGTGCGCGTAGATTCCGGAAAAAATCGTTTTCTCGCTTAAAAAGTTTCGATCTTTTAAAACTTTCCCTTTCTGTATACTAAGAATCTCTTCCTCTCTCTCTCTCTCTCTCTTCTTCTCTTAGCTTATCTGCAAAAAACTTGTCAGAATCTGTCGCCTTTTTTTACTAAATCGAGAGATTTGCTCATCTTTTTTCTCTTTGTGTGCTAATTTAGGATGTTGGAGAAGGTCGAGACTCCTTTCAACATGAACAAAGTGATCGAAGAGTTCGAAGAAATGACAAGAAACGCAGAGCAAGTTCAGAAACAAACCTTGAAAGAGATTCTACAGAAGAACAAATCTGCCATTTACTTACAAAACTATGGACTTGATGGAAACACAACAGACCCAGAAGAAGCTTTTAAAGCAATGGTTCCATTAGTCAATGATGTTGATTTAGAGCCTTACATCAAAAGAATAGTAGATGGTGATACTTCACCTATTCTCACTAGCCATCCTGTTCCAGCCATTTCCTTAAGGTCTTTTAACTTAAAGTCTCTCTTTTTGCTTTTATGAAATGTTTGATTCTGTTTCTTTAGAGACTAATGAAATTGAATCTGTTTTTACTAGCTCTGGAACTAGTCAAGGTCGTCCAAAGTTTGTTCCTTTCACTGATGAATTAATGGAGAACACATTGCAATTGTTCCGTACTGCTTTTGCCTTCAGAAACAGGTATAGGGAACTAGTGGATCATCTCACACTTTACTCTGTTTCATCTCGAAACTAACGGGTTTGCCGTATAGTCATTTAACCCGATCCGGGGCCAGGTTACAGGCTCATGGCACGCCACAACATCCGCAAGAGACTAATGTAATGTTTTTGTTGTGCAGAGAGTTTCCAATTGATGAAAATGGGAAAGCTTTGCAGTTTATCTTTGGCAGCAAGCAATCGGTTTCGAAGGGAGGTGTCCCGATTGGAACCGCAACCACAAACGTTTATCGGAATCCTAATTTCAAAACCGGGATGAAATCGATACAATCTCCTTGTTGTAGTCCTGACGAAGTTATCTTCAGTCCTGATGTTCATCAAGCCTTGTATTGCCATCTCTTATGCGGAATCTTGTTCCGAGAACAAGTTCAATACGTTTTCGCTTCCTTTGCTCATGGTCTAGTTCACGCGTTTAGAACCTTTGAACAGGTTTGGCAAGAGATTGTTGCCGATATAGAAGACGGTGTCTTAAGCAACCGTATCACTGTCCCATCAGTCCGTAACGCAATGTCCAAGCTGCTCAAACCTAACCCTGAACTAGCAGACGCAATCCGCGCCAAGTGTATGAGTTTGAGCAATTGGTATGGACTAATCCCCGCGCTTTTCCCAAACGCAAAGTATGTTTATGGGATCATGACTGGCTCCATGGAGCCGTATGTGAAAAAGCTGAGACATTATGCCGGTGACCTACCTCTTGTGAGTCATGACTACGGTAGCTCGGAAGGATGGATTGCTGCTAATGTTACCCCGAGATTGTCTCCAGAGGAAGCTACATTTGCGGTGATTCCAAACCTCGGCTATTTCGAGTTTCTCTCTGTTTCTGAAACAGGGGAAGCAGAGCAGAAACCGGTTGGTTTAACCGAAGTCAAAATCGGAGAAGAGTACGAGGTTATCGTCACAAACTACGCAGGTATATACCCAACAAACACATTCAATTAACCATCGTTTTAAGTGTCGCGGATCATCGCATATAATAATCATGTCTGCATTCACACAGGGTTGTATCGATACCGGCTTGGAGATGTGGTAAAGATCATTGGATTCTACAACAAAACTCCTCAACTCAAATTCATATGCAGGAGAAACTTAATTCTCTCAATCAACATCGACAAGAACACGGAAAGAGACCTTCAGGTATCAGTTGAATCCGCAGCGAAAAGACTCTCGGAAGAAAAGATTGAAGTCATAGACTTCTCTAGCCATGTCGATGTATCGACAGAACCAGGACATTACGTTATATTCTGGGAGATATCAGGCGAAACGAACAAAGATGTTCTTCAAGATTGTTGTAACTACTTAGACAAAGGATTCGTCGATGCGGGCTATATGAGTTCCCGGAAATGCAAAACCATTGGAGCTTTGGAGCTAAAGGTTGTCGAAAGGGGAACTTTCCGGAAAGTTCAAGAACATTTTATCGGTCTCGGTTCGTCTGCTGGACAGTTTAAAACGCCGAGATGTGTGAAGGCAAGTAATGTTAAGGTTCTGAAGATTCTGTGTGACAATGTGGTGAATAGTTTCTTTAGTACTGCTTATAACTGAAACTGTGAAATCAGAAAGTGTTTGTTTTCTGTTTTGTTTGTTGTCTTTATTGTCTATAGATAATGTTTTTACTTTTGTTTATTTTAATTCAGGCATAAGGATAATAAACTTCTTTATATAAAAATTTATGTAAATGTTTGGGAAATATATTTTGATGCTAGTTATGTAAAAATAAAATTTAAGACTCGAATATATTGTAGATATTTGATTATACAGACAACATATGAATCATTATACTGAGTATATGTAAGTTTCAGTTAGTTAATAAAATCAATAGTTCTTAAGGACAAGATGTGAATGTTACGTTCTAATGTGAGCCCAAAAAGGAAGAAATTACGCTGCGAGTGGGCTTTAAAGTTAAGCCCATAAAGGCCCATATTCAGTGTTCAAAAATTTTCTAGTACAATTTACAAACCTAATTGATTCGGAGCTATCTAGCACAAAATTTTCGTTGGATGTTCGTTTCCCGTTTTAGAATCGGAGTCAGAATTGGAAGCTCTCGTAATCTTTCGAAAGCTCGATTCCCTGAAGTTTCTAAAAAAATGTTTAGAAAGCTCATTGGAATCTTGCGCTTCCATTTTGGAAGCTTGAGATTCTGTTTTAAAATCTTGTATTATAAATTTTAAAAAGATATTTTTCTAAAACTTTAATTTTGAATAAATCCAAAAAACTAATTTAGTAACTTAATATTATACGTAATTTTATTCTTTTATTTACCAAAGCTATATGATATACTTATTATCTATAAAACTATTGTTTACAAAAATGATATAAATCATATGTGAGATTGAAAATTGATAATTGAATCACATTAGTCTTAAAACTTTAAGTTTGATGATTTATTTTAATAATATAAAAGCTAAGACAATTTATTGTGGAGATAGAAAAAATAAAATGTTAAAATAAAATTTTAACTTTAACTAATAACAAATGTGAATATTGAAATATATTTAAAAGATTTGTGTTGCATTGTATACATACGCTTCCAACAAGTATTAGTTCCTAATTTTTAAAAAATAATTCGTTTCTACGATTCGAGACGTTCGCTTCTGCATATTCGTTTCCGGTTCCATACAACATATTCGAAGTGAGTTTGAAACTTAAAACCTATTTTGCTTTTACTTTTTGTTTTTGTACTTTGATTTCTATTTAGTATATAGCCTTCGACCACATCTTCTTTTTTTGGCCTTTACTTTTCTGTTTTCTCAAATATATATGTTGGGACAAGTTTGGTTCGTTTTCCCTCGTTCAGTCTTTTGAAATGTTATGAGCTATCTTATTCTTTCAAATTTTCAAAAATGTTAAAAAGGAAAGTTCACACTATTTATTTATTTTTATTTTGGAAAAAAAACACAATGAAATGAGAACTAAAGAAGGCATAATATAAGGTCATCAAAATCTATCAAACAAAATATATACTTAAAAGAAAGTCAAAATCAGTAGAGTTTGATTAGAAAAATAAATGAGAAATAGACAAGTAACTACTTTCTTCCACTACCCTCATCAATTTAATGTCTCAAAACCAGCTTGGCTTTTGACCATTTCTCTCATCTTCTTCATTATACTAAATTTCGAACTACTTCTGAATTTCCAGCAAAAAAATATAGAACAATATAAAAGATCATCTACATATATTTATTCACTGGCTGATAAAAAGAAAAGCAAACCAAGAGCAATGCCCCACTTTGTAGATGGTCCTGCCTATTATAATAAATCAATTATGATCTCACTATGTCAGTCTTTTTTTTTGGGGTTTGATGTTAGTGAAAACGAAATCAAGTAGTGTTATATTTGGACTTGAGATAACAAATCAAAGCCAAAGAGCATCCGCATTGAAGAGCTTTTAATGAGTCTTTCAACATTAAATGAAATTTTCGTTTGAGAGACTCAAAACTCTCAACGGAAGACTCATTTGACACATACGACATTGTTATCGGTCTAAACATTATTTTTGTATTAAATTTAGTTATATAAATAAATTATATAAATAAATCAAATTAAATTTATTAGTATTATATTAGCGTGGTCACATAAATATTTTACTAATGTTGATGTTCTAAGCGGTGTAAACCTTTAAACCCTTTTAAGTAAAATGCCCGGACACGGTTCGAACCATCTGTGATCATTGCGTTGCGTTACGTCACAGTAATAATACATTACTAAAGTTAACTGTCAAACGCCACCGTTTTTATTGTACTAAAACGCTAAAATCATTTGAACGCCGTTTTGTTGCGTTTCTCCCCGTGTGAAGAGGGAAAATGTAATATGCAAGGGACCATAGCCTAAACACACAGTCTCTCTCTCTCTCTCTCTCTCTCTCTCTCTCTCTCTGAATTTCTCTAAACTTTTCCGGGAAAATGAAGATTCTGAGAAAGAGGAGGATGAAATAACAAGAAGATTCTTCCTAGATTCCATCTTCTTCATCACTCTAGAGACCTAAAAAAAGATTCTTCAAAGAAAGAAAAGCAAAAAAGAAACATCACCTCTCTCTTCTTTTCTTCAACCAGAAATCGTCTTCTTGTTTTTCTTTTTTGCTTCCTACACCGGTTGTTCTCTGGAGCTCTCTTCTCAGTGGTAATAATGGCCGAGTCGTCGACTTTGGAAGTAAGGCTAGTTCGTTGTCCCAAGTGTCAAAATCTCTTACCAGAACCAAAAGATTGTTCTTTTTACCAATGTGGTGGTTGTGGAACCATTCTTTGCGGTTAGTTTTCCATTTTCATCTTCTCTTTGATAATGGTTTGATTATGGTTTTCGATTTCGGTTTTGTTTTTGGTTTTGTATGAATAGCCAAAACAAGGGATGGTGAAGCAGATTCAGTGGTGGAAGATAGAGCCAAAGAAACTGAAGTTAACTCTAGTTCACGTGAAGAGACAGATGCTTCATTAAGACACCAACAACTTGTTCATAGTGATACTTGTTCGAAACCGAATGTTGTTGATTCGGGTAACAACTATTCTCCTTCGAGTTTGGATCGGTTTATAAAAAGAACGGTGAAGAGATCAGACTCCAAGGGTTTTAGATTCTCCGGTTCTAACAACTTTCCAGCTCCTGTGCTGAGTGATGTAGCAGTCAGTCAAGACAGAGCTGAACTAGTGCGAAAACACGATAAGCTAAAAGAACATCTTCTTCAACCTAAAGAGCAACAGATGCTGAGCTCATCTCCACGGTTAGAAAAGGCTCCAATGCGGTTTCCAAGTTCCGGGAAACATGTTGTTACAGGTCCTTCTGATTACTATCAGTATCGAAAACCTGAACCACCAACATGTCCTTGTAGCAATAACTCTGATGTTTCTCTGCACGGTCTGATGCATAGCCCGGCTCATTTGCCAGCTTATGGAGATCCTTGCGGGTTCCGGGTTCATGAGAGAACTCTGCAGCCATCTCATCTGCAATACTCTAGACAGCGTATTGGTAATAATGGAGATGATTTGTTCAATAGACACCAGCGAAATGAGATGCTTCACCGGTCAACTTGCTCTTGTTTCCATTGCTATGATCCATATCATAGAGCTTCAGGCTCGGTGTTTCCTCCCTCAGGGTTGCCAGATGCTCTCCACAACGTCGGTTTTTACACTCATGACCGAAGTATTGGATTTCGTTCTTCATTGCATAGTCCTAGAACCTTTATTCCTCCTCATCCTCCTGCTATTTCTCGTTTTCATCGCCCTAAAGCTGTATCTTCTTCAGGTTGTTCTCGCCTAATTCATCCCGTGGCTGGTGGTGCGCCGTTTATAAACTGTAAAAACTGTTCCGAACTCCTGAAATTGCCAGACAAAATAGATTCTGGTACGAGGATGCAACAGAAACTGCGCTGTGGAGCGTGCTCTTGTTTGATAGACTTCTCTTTTGCTGATAATAAACTCGTTCTCTCAACGGATCTGGCCTCAGCAAGAAAAGCAGAAACTCGTAGAAATGTGCCTTGGGAAACTGCTGTTGAGTTCTCTTCTGATGACTATGATAATGCTGCTTACGAGTTCCATGCAATGGATAGAGGAGGACCAGCCGAGGTATCAACCGGTCCAGGTTCGATCTGCAACCAAGCTCAAGAAATGCAGATTGAGGATTCTACTTCTTCTAGTGTGTCTGAAGACGAGCTAAGTTCAGAGAGTATATCAGGTAGGAAACTTATTCCAGATTTACCTCTTCGCGAACATTTTGATCACTCAACGACCAATGTAAGGGACCGGTCAGGGCCAAGGAGTCAAAGCTCTCGTTCAGAACAGGACAGGATAACACTGAGCAAGACAGCCATGAGACAGAACTCCATGAAAGATGCTTCAGTTGCAAATGAGATGGACGATACCGACTACTCTCACAACAGCGAAGTGTCCCAAGATTCTGCAAGTGAGTATAAAGAAAACCATAGAAGAACAAAGAAGGGCGGATTTGCGAGTATCATGAAGAACAGCTTCAAAGATCTAAAGAATTCGATACAGAACGAAGGCAATAGTAATGTTTCGGTTAATGGGTATCCTGTAGCTGAACATCTGGTGAAAATGGCAGAGAAGCAGGCTGGACCAATCCGACCAGGAAACTACTGGTACACGACGCAAGGGTTCTTCAGTCTCGTAAAGCCTTCTCATTTACTAGCCCTAATCACTCTCTTATTCTATTCCTTTGTATCAGGTATGACTATAGAGCTGGATTTTGGGGAGTAATGGGAGGCCAATGTCTTGGAATATTACCGGTAAACATCAGTCAACGAATCACATTCTTCATTTTCTTCTTAAATGTATACTAAAGCTGGCGAAAACCGACTTAGTTACTCCTTTCTTACAGCCTTTCATTGAAGAGCTTAATTACCCAATGCCAGAAGACTGCGCTGGTGGAACAACGAGAGTCTTCGTGAATGGAAGGGAGCTTCATCAGAAAGACCTACGATTGCTCACAGCCAGAGGTCTCCCACGGGAAAAAGACCGATCTTATACGATTTACATCTCAGGTAGAGTTATAGACGAAGATACCGGTGAAGAGCTAAATAGCCTTGGCAAACTCGCCCCAACGTAAGCTTTCACAACGCTTATAAACATCTTTCTCTTTTCCAAGTTCATCTATCTGAGTCTGATACTACATGGTCAGGGTCGATAAGCTAAAACGTGGGTTCGGAATGAGAGTTCCGAGGCGAGCTGCATGAAGAAATCTACGATCATGTCCATAACCCAAAGCCGTGTTGCTCTATTCTCTAAACATCTGTGATAGATTATCCTAACATTCTAACCTTGTGATCAATGTAAAGAGTCAGAAAATGGAAACTTTCATTGTTATTGGCAACAAGAAACTAAAACACCAAAAGAAAGATTTGTTCTGTGTATTCCAAAAGTTTCCAAAAGCATTATTGAGAAGCTTACACTTCATGAACTAAAAATGTTTAAACTCACACAACATTTTTGTAGCAAATCTTCTCCCATTTGCCATTTTCTCACTTGTTTGTTGAATCACTCTTCTTTGAATCCTCTTTCGTGAGCTGATCATGACAAATCAAAAGTCGAAAACAACTCCAAATTTTAGAATCATTTGATCAGTGATACCAAAAAGAGAAAGATCACAATCATAATCTCCAGAAGATCTTAGAGATAGCTGATGAATATCTCAAAATACTGAATCAAAATTAGGATTCTAGATTCAACCATAAACGGATAAAAGCAAAATCGATTCACCGATTTACACTAAGAAGAAGACTAAACTTCAGATCAAATCAAAGATATAGATCTAACGACCTATGGCTTTCTATTATCAAAACTAAAAACGATCTCAAAACAAGAGATGGAGAAAGAACATACGTTCTGTAAGACGATGCCGACGGCGACGGCTGCAACTACGGCTCCGCCGAGGATCACCGGTGGTCCTGAAAGCAAACTCCACTTTCGGTATATCATCTTCGTCTTCTTCTTCTTCTCTGGAACTTTCGCTATGGTCTTCTTCTCTCCGAGTATTCTACTTTCGATAAAATCGATCCAAGTCTCTTTTCGAGATTTGGATAATTAATGTTGTATTTGGGCTTGAGGCCCATATGATATGACCCATAAGGTTTTGTAATTTATACTATTTGAAATTCACTTTTCAAACATTCTATTTTCAGGAAAAAAAATCTCTTGTGTTAAAAAAAAATTCATCCGAATTTTGTAAGTGCAGCTTTTTTTTTAGTTTTCACAAAGTATTTTAATAATGTAATCATGTAAGGAAAATTCTAAAAAAAATGCCATTAAAATAAGTTTTTGTTCCAAATGATAAGTTTTATTTTTAAAAAAAACTATTAACATATTTTTTTCTAAAAAAACAATAAACTACACCAAAATTTTGAACCATCAAAGCTAAACATTAAACTCGAAAAAAGCTTTGAAATTATAAAATTAAAAATTTAACGCAATATATAAACTTAAATAATGTCTATTCCCTTAAAAAGTTATTTTAATTGTTTGTGGTAATTTAAGATAAAAAAATATAATTGTTCATTTGAAGTAGATTGGTCCACAAAATCTTTTTCAGTGAAATTAGAGAGAATTTATCATAATTTAATCTAATAAAATCCTTTGTTTATAAATTGTCATCAAGTGTAATCCAACATAATAGAAAAAAAATCATATCCAAACAGCCAATGTTTACCATCAGCAAAAACATAAAACCTTACCCTCTAACTACCCTTTATCCGAGCGGTACAAATGGTACAGTGGTTACCACCTCTGTTGGCCAAGCTCACTTACCGGGGTTTGAACCCGAGATGATGTCCTTTTCAGAGAACTACTAAGCTACTAGGTTGATGACAAAAAAAAAACTACCCTCTATCAATAATTAATGTCACATGAAAATTATACATATTTTAATGCAAAGACGACCACAACCAATCATGTCCAAGATCGGTCATACTGTCCAACATTGAGAAATATGAATTCGCAGTTTCAGAATTATCAGCAGCATCAGGAGGAGCAGATAAAATCTCGTTGCTGATTCCAGATCCTGATGTTGTAGGAGAAAGATTTTCCGAGAAAATGTTACTTTTCCACGCACCAAGATTCTCAATCTCATGGTAAGAGAACGAAAACGTCCTAAAAATGTTCTTCTTGCTCTCAAGATCGTCAAGACTCATAATTATTTCGTCTGTTTTCTTCGGCTTGATATCTTCTGATTGCTCTGTAACATTTGCTCTGTTTACTTCGTCCAACAACGAAGCAGAGAAGCTCGTGGTCTTCGTGGTTGTATCGATACAAGTGTGGTTTCCGACATACTTCACTTCGTAAATCGAAGGGTCTTTGTCTGACTTCTGGACTTGCTTCAGTGCTAAACAATTCTGCGTGAATCGATGAGTGCATCTGTAATATCTTCTGTTTTAACCGAAAAATAGAAATGAAATTTTAGCAAATGCTCAGAAACAGAGATTAAAATTTTGTTTAGAAGATTGATAATGATTTGTAATTTACCTTGGGTTTGTATATCCACGAATCTCTTTTTGACCATACTTTCTCCAGCAATAACCATCATCAATTTCTTGTTCGGATCCAACAAAAATACTAACTTTCTTGGTATCTTTCTCCTCCTCTAATATTTTCCTGCAAGTCACAATTAAAGAGAATAAGATTAACCTAAAGAGAAGCTAAAATCGCAGTGAAAAAACGAATTGCTGCAACACCCTTTAGAGTTTTCTTAATCGTGTGAATAATAATTATAAAGCCCTAGCCTCTTTAGGCCCATCAAAAAATTTAATTGAATACGGCTTATACATAAGAGATTTAAGTCAGCTTGAAATAACATATTACGAATCAGAACTTAAGAAACAAACAAAAAGATTACTCTTTTACACAATCTCACCTCTTTTTAGAAACGTTCTTTGTATCATTGTCATGGCTTCTCTTTAAGATGTTCTTGTCGTCGTCTTCGTTGAAGCTCAGCATGAAAATGGCATTCTGATAAATACGAAGGATTTCAGAGATCAAGGTTTTGCTGGATTCCATTGAAGAAGTGTGTTTAAGATTGCTTATCAATCTCTTAGCAAGCTCTTTCCCTTGTTCTAATTCATTGATCACGAGTTTCTCTTCCATCTGCATTCACCAAACAAAAAAAATATCAAGAATCTTTTTTTTCTTTTCTTTAACGTCCTCTGTTTTCTTTTTGAGCGAGTTTGATGAGAAGTGAGCTTCGTGTGTTTGTGTCTCGGGATGATTTATATAGAAGAATGATGGTGGTACTATGTCCTTTGTGCTTTGACAAGAAATTATGTGGAAAAGACAAGGATGTAGGAAAGAAATTGACAAAAAAGGTGACTTGTCTTCCTCTGTTTTCTCTACATATTTTTTGTTCAAATTATCTTAAAATATAAAGAAAAAGACAAATGTTTTTTAATATGAGGTTACTTCTCTCTCCCATAACGACACAAATATTGTGCAGTAGTGATTTTTTTTGGTCAAGGAACGAACGAACCACAACGGACCGGTCCGATAGTCCATTAATCTGTCGTGGAGAAGGGTCGAATTCTAGTGCCTAAAAATTGGCTATGGAGACTCGACCACCAAATTTTAATTAATGTCCTTTTGTTAACTACTAAATATTATAATTTTAAGGGTGTTTAATTTGGTTAAGATTCGGTTTCGATTTGGTTTTTCCGGTTAATGAAAATCTTTTACCATTTAAAAGTTAAAATTATACCTAATTCATTTTGATTCGCTTTGGATATTATTCAGCTTTATTGTGAAAAACCATGAACCTTTGCTTTACTATTTTAGTTTTTGAGAATTGTGGGTATTTGTTTGAAAATGGTAACCAGTTAGTATCTTTGTTTTTGACTAATAAATAATATTTCATCTGTTCTATTATATAAGTGTTTTGAGATAAAAAGAAAATTTAATAATCTTGTCTTTTTATATTAAAAAATATTATTTATATCTAAAAAAACTTAATTCAACCAATAAGAAAAATACTTTTAGTTATAGTTTGATCAAAAAATCAAAAATTTATATAGATATTTCAAAAATACTTATAAAATGGAACAAAAATAAAAATATAAAAATACTTATAAAATGAAATAGAGAAAGTACGTATTTATCTATAGTATCATAAAAATAATAAAACAAAATTATTAAGAATTATCATGATAATATCAACATCCAAGCAAAAACTTAAAAGTGCAATTTTTCATTGATATTAGATTGGTATATTATTTTAAACTAAAACTTTAAACACTTATATATATATATATATTGTTTCAAAAATTATTGTGTGTATTATATATTATTATATAAAAAACAAATTATTGGGGTCTTTGGTTTTATCCGATAGTATCAAAGCATATATGTACGTTTTCAAACTTTTAAAAAGTTACACCCATATAATTTATATGGTATAACCATATACAAACCGTATATTCAACTTCAATTTCATTCCACTCGGTTTACCTTTGTCATGTTGAACATCTTTATATAAAATTTCTAGATTAGATCACCTATTGATCATATCAAGTAAGTAAACAGAAATTTCAAAGATTTTTAACTGAGAGGAGCAAGTGGGTTAGTGGTTGAACAACTTTTGTTGCCATTTCACAGAACAGGGTTTCGAACCCTGCATCTGTCTCTAGTGAGAGAAACTACTTGTCACCGGACTATATGACAAAAAAAAGCTTTTAACCACCTTTTCTTTAAAACTTCTATTACCAAACAAATTATCTCTTATATGTGAATCTCTAGTTATAAAGCGTCAACTATTTCTACCCAACCACAATATAACCCATTTATGGTCTCACTATTTTACCTAATATTATTGTCTTTTTCATTATCTTTTGTGATTTATGGCTATAAATAATTAAGCCGACTAAACCATAAAACAATCATCTTCAAATAAACCTTCTAGTCTTACCGCGTTATAGATCCGGTTGAATGTTCTAATTTTTCCGTTTACGTCATATCTCGTGATTACGTCATGCCAATTAACTCACGTATAATTTTACATTTTTGTTAATTCGATATTTTTAAAAGTATTAACCATTGTATATAGGATGTTGATTATGTAATTAATTAGTGATGTTTTTTTAGGGAGAGTCAAAAGATCGATATTATAGTAACCTCTAAAGGCAAAATCTATCGAGAATCTATGGATTAACTTTCAAACCATGCAGGCGTGTGGATTAGGAAAAAAAACATACGATAATGCGCATTCCCTTTCACACAACTTACAGTGACGTATTTATATCGTTACTAGGATTATTTTTTCATCGTTAATATCGTTACTAGATTTTTTTTTAATACGGAAAAAATATTTTATTCCAAATAATCATTCAACAATACCATTTACCATATTCACGCACACCAATATAGGCTATGGTAATGATCAATTTCTAAAAAATGATGAGCACGCAATTAATCTTAATTGAAATGTAATAGTGTTTTATGACGTGAAATATGATAAACCAAACATCGATATATGTTTATTATCTTTACCGCTCGAGTAACAGTTTGAAATTGTGGAGCATATCTTGAGACAACGAACATAATTAGGTTACCGATAAATATCAAATTAAAAAAGTATCAAAAGAACATTGTAAGGACAAAGGCGTTGTTGTGTATCCAATGAAAGACACACTGTCGACTTTTCGATCCAGCATCAGATCGTTGTTCTTCCAATCCAGCATCGAACCGCTGACCTTCCGGTCCGGCGACGATCGTTGAATTTTCAATCCGAATCAAGCCAAATCCGCTGCAGTATAAAGACACCGGAGAAATAGTCGTCGATAGCCATGACGCCTCCGTATTTAAATCAAGAAAAAGGGTAAATCAAATAGAACGATGACATGAAAGACAAAATACGAAACAAAATAGCTCTCTCACAATATCGATAAAATATCCGATCACCAAAGAGACAAAACACGACGATCAATATTTTTGTAGACGGCTATGGTTTTCTCTCAAATTTGGACGCTAAAGATCGTTACTAGGTTTGGTGACATTTAATTAAGAAAACAAACAAGAATAAACCAAAGATAATAATCGTCAGACTAGTAGACAAAGAAACACAAGTTGGCAATAGTTTAAGCACGGCTGCTTTGGATTAAGGTTCTAATAAACAAATTTATGTAAACGCACATGCTAATTAATCAGGTTTAAATTCCATTACCTGCTCTATTATATTCCCTTTCGCAATTGTTACGTCTGCTTCAATTTATTTGGTGTTTTTTTATTTTTGTTAAATTTTATATATATAGTGTTTCATTTACATTACCAAACAAGTAGATGATGATGATACTCAAAATGATTATAAATTTATAAAGTAGTCTAGAATGCTTTCATCTTTTATGTTTTTAGTGTTGTGATTAATTTTTTTTCTCTTGGTTATAGCTGTTAATTATTTAATTTTTTTATAGATGTTAATTAATTCTTGGTTATAGCTGTTAATTAATTTTCATCTTTTATAGAATGCTTTTTCTCGCTATGGATTTTCCAAAACTAAATTTTATTAAACTGAAGTATATCTTTTTCCCCGCAAAATAACTTGTTTTATAATGAAATGATGATTCGTATTATAAAAAAAAAATCCAATGTTGAGAACTCAAAAAATAACACAATAGAGGTTACATACGTTGAAGTAGACTATATATGTAATGGAATAATAGAAATACAATAGTTTTTAGTATTTTAATTTTCATTAGACAACATAATTACTTATCCATGTATTTATTATTTTTATCATATCACAAACACAGATTTAATTTATAGATTTTAATTTTAATCAATGTGAATATTTGATGATCTATACATCTTAGATTGAAAAGAAAAAAAAAAGAACTCCCTATTTACATATATAAGTTATTCAAAACTATGATGAAATTGTTGGAATACAAATCAAGTCTCACTTCAGAAATACTAGAGGAGAAAGTCTAGTATATAAATAATGTTCAATTCCACTTAGTATGAAGCCTTCTGAGAAGGAGTCCAATAACAAATCCGTGCGAGCTTTGTCAGTTGGACCCAAAACGGACAATGTCATACTAAGAAAAGGAAATTGGACATGGGGCTAAAATAAGTCCAATATGTGGTAGCAGAGCTCACAGTTCAAAAAGAAACCTTGTAATCATGAGAAAGTCTAGTATATAAAATTATGAGGTCTTTTAGGAAAGAGCCCAATAAAAAATCCGTGCGGACTTTGTCAGTTGGACCCAAAACAGACAATATCATACTAAAAAAAGGAAATTGGACATGAGCCTAAAATAAGCCCAATAGAAATTCATCATCATCTGATTCATCCATATGTGTTATAGTGTTATAGAATTCCACTGACCAATGTATAGGATTCAAGATATATATAGAATTGAACAATTTTGGTAATTATCCATTCGAATAATAACTATGATTTGTGCTTACCATGACATTTTTATTTTAGGTTTTTGTATCAAAGCCATGACATATTATTTGTTTGAATGATGATCACGATGATACGTTATATATATGGTGTCAGTATAATGACGTTATACTCTGAATGTGTCAGGATAACATTGATATATATCAACATTAATTATATGTTTCTAGGTCATCAACTTTGTAGCTTTCTGATGAGTCCAAAGTCCAAACTAATTAGCTTTTGGAAGTAAGTCTCTAGAGGCTGCTGCTAAATTAAGCTTAGTTAATTACATTTAAAAAGATTATAGTAGTGTATAATATTATTAATGGTGCACAAAAAAAAACTCCAGTCTTAGTCTACAACGCGTATAACTCCTTTACGCGTCGGATTAAGTGAATAGTTTATGATTAGCTAAATTAAGTAAAGGACCAAGAAGTGGCATTTACATGCACATAGCCTTTTTGTGGGAAATTAACAACGTTAATCATAGTTATAAAATAACTAGTCAAACATAAAATGGACTATGTCAATGTGATTAGTGGGTTTAACTTAATATATGGTTTTGTTCTTGCTTTAAATTGCTTAGTATATGTTGTGTTTTCAACTTAATGAATCTCTTATATATTGCATGTTAATTTGTATTTGTTTACAGAACATTACCTTATTAGTGCAAACATTCACGAAAACCATAACAGTTATCGGAGTCGGCCGATCTAGAGCATAGACAAGTGAAGTCACCGATTAGGACATCTCAACCTAAAAGAGCAATTTTAAAAGTTGTTCTTGTATTAAGCTTTTATCGGTATTTATATTAACAAAGTTTAAAAGCTTATGTCAATTATAGTTACATTTTTATGTTTTTATTACTAATTTTTATAGATGTTGCATTAAATTATCGATTTATACATTTCTGATTGAAACGTTTGTTTACATGGGTTTAATAACTTATGAAAAAGACATATTTTTCGGTTTCGGTTTAATAACTTTGGACCGGTTCTATAACTCATAAGCTTGATCGAAATTATATGATATATTTGTATATACAAAATATGATTTATCCTAAGAAGAAGACAAACTTTAGATCAAAGAATAATTGCGATCAAAGATATTGATCTAACGTCTTCTTCTTCTTTGGAACTTTAGCTATGGTCTTTACTCCGAGTATACGCAAGATTCTTTTGGATAAAATCTATTGAAGTCTCTTTCCGAGATTGGGATATAAATAATTGTTGTCTTGGGCTCCATGCCCATATTATATGACCCAATATGTTCCCTTTCTATATCAAAATTTTGCAAACATCTAAGGAATTTGAAACACTGGTTTTGTAATTTATACTCTTTGAAATCCACATTTTAAACTTTCTACTTTACATGGGAGCAATATAATAAGTTTCATGCGGCATCCCTAATAATCTCGACTAGTGCAGCTCATCTCCATTTCTCCTTCAGTCATATCCAGTTATCTTCTAATTTGTTTTATTTGTTTAGAGCTTGTGCGATCTTACACTAATTCTCATCCCTTTATCTTTGCTAGTTTGTTGTATGGAGTATGTTTCGATTCTCTTTTGTATCTAGAAGTTTTCTTTTTAAAATTTTTAGTTTTTTACTTTGGAAAGACGTAGTTCTTTTCTAGCTCTTGGCTCCGAAAAGGTGTAATCCTTTTTCGGCTTAGTATGAAACTATGGTTCGATTGAATAATATATTTAGTTGGAAAAAAAATTTCTACTTGAGAAAAAGGGAAAATGGTGACCAAATAAAAGGAGAAAAGATCTCTGTTTTTAAAATGTTCATTCTAGAGCCCGAACTTGAAATACCAACTGAACGCTACTCGAAAAACTTGAACATGTATCCGCCAAATTCAAAAATCTCAATCCGAACACGAATTTGAAACTCGGATAATCTGAAAACCCGAAAATTCACCGAGCTCAAAACCTGAAAAAAGCTAGAAAATCCGTTTAAAACCGGGAAAATCCGGAAATTATCGTAACCCAAATCGAACCCGAAATAATTTCGTGTATACTAAGGCTTTTGTTAGACTCTTACTTTCCTAAACTGGATTCTGAATATATCTGGAAGCACAGAACCGGAATGATCCTGAACCGAACCCTAGCGCATTCTGAATATATCTGGAAGCACAGAACCGGAATGATCCTGAACCGAACCCTAGCGCCATCCAAGTTGTATAAGTGCATATGTTTGGTTTTTACAAAATATTTCAATAAATAAACTATTTTTTTTGTAAAATAAATATCCTTTGATTATTAATTGTCATCAGGTACACAATCAAACATCATAGGGAATTAACAAAACCTTCTAAACAAATACTAAAAGAGAGGCCAAAAAAACATATCCTAAAAGCCAATCTTTTGCATTCGGCAAATACTATAATCTAACCCTTAAAATTACACTCTCTAACTATACTTTCTTGCCACGAGAAAAAATTACACACAACACTTAAATTCTCAAGCTACGACCATAACCAATCTTGTCCAAAATCGATAATATTGTCCAACGTTGAGAAATAGGAATCTACAGTTTCTGAATTCTCAAAAGAAACAGGCGCAGATACGATCTCGTTGGTGATTCCAGAACCTGATGTCGCAGGCGATAGATTTTCCACAAGATTTTCCGGGAAAATGTTACCACAAACATTCTCAATCTCATGGTTAGAGAAAGAAAACGTCCTGAAAATGTTCTTCTTGTTCTCAAGATCGTCGAGACTTATCATCACTTCGTCAGGTTTCGTCGGTTTGATATCTTCTGATTGCTCTGTAACATGTCGTGCTCTGTTTTTTTCTCCGCATAGCGAAACAGAGAAGCTTGTCGTCTTTGTGGTTGTATCGGTACAAGTGTGGTTTCCGAGATACTTCACTTCGTAAATCGAAGGATCTTTGTCTGATTTCTGAACTTGTTTTACTGCTAAACAATTCTGTGTGAATCGATGAGTGCATCTGAAATATCCTCTGTTTTAGCAAAAACAGAGCATGAAACTTTTAGAAAAATGCTCAGGAACAGAGATGAAGTTTTGTAAAAGATGATGATGATTGATGATTTACCTTGGATTTGTAGATCCATGAATCTCTTTTTGACCATACTTTCTCCAGCTATAACCATCATCAATCTCTTGTCCTGATCCAACAAAAACACTAACTTTCTCAGTCTTCTTCTCCTCTGATATTTTCCTGCAAGTCACAGTAAAAACAGAGGAATCAGATTTCATGAGATCACAAATCAGAGCTCAAGAACAGACAAAAAGATCACTCTTTTACATAATCTTACCTCTTTTTAGAAACGGGTTTTGAATTCTTGTCATGGCTTCTCTTTAAGATGTTCTTGTCATCTTCTTCTTCGTTGAAGCTCAACATGAAAATGGCATTCTGGTAAATACGGAGGATTTCAGAGATCAAAGTTTTGCTTGAATCAATTGAAGAAGTGTGTTTGAGATTGCTCATCAATCTCTTCGCAAGCTCTTTCCCTTGTTTCAATTCGTTGATCACGAGTTTCTCTTCCATCAAGAATCAAGAATCCTTTTTTTTTCGAAGTCCTCTGTTTTCTGTTTGAGTGAGTTTGATGAAATGTGGGCTTCGTGTGTTTGTGCCTCTTTGTATTTATAAAGAAGAATGATGAGAATCTATGACTGTTCTGTCTCCTTTGTGCTTAGACAATAAGTTTTTTCTTTTGAAGCTTAGATAAGAAGTTGTGTGGAAAAGACAAGGATATTGGAAAGAAATTGACAAAAAGGTGACTTGTCTTCCTCTGTTTCTCTTAGTATTATTAGGAAAAAAAATTATATGTTATAAAAATGTATCTTAAAATTCACCAATCTTTTAGTGTGCGGTAGGGGTGGGTGGTTATTCGGTTTGGTTTGGTCCACGTCGTTATTCGTTTTTCGAATAATTCAGTTACTAAATTTTGGAATCATATTAAAACTGAAAAATGTTTAGTTCGGATATTTTTTTTGTTTTAAATTCGGTTCAAGTTCCAATTGGTTTGAGTTAAGTAACACTTTTAATATTTTCGCATTTTTGAATATTTTTCGATTATTTTCATGTGTTCGAAATATTTTTATTCGGTTGGTCCAATTTCGGTTCTTTTAGTTTTTTTAAATAGTAGCTAGTCAAAAAATTTAGAAATCCGATTCGATTTCGATTCAAGTTTTTCCAATTCTTCGGTTTGATTGTTGGGTTTTTTTTAATATTTGGTGAATTTAGTTAATAATCAAACAAAAAATTTAGTTTTTATAGTCACAAAATATTTTAATAAAAAATTAGGTATGTTTTACCATTTTCTTCTTTTGGTGAACAAAAAAAACTCAAAAAAAAAAAAAATTAAGGGTAAAAGATATCATTTAAATTTTTTGAAAAATTAAAAAATAATTATCGATTTTTCCTTGGTTATTGGTTATAATTTCCTTTTAATATACCACTTATAGCATGTGGTTACCCGTTTCTTCATAAGAACAGAAATATTATCAAGTAATTAATTACAAAATTTCGATGTATAACTTTCCAAAATTATATCAACTATTGTTTTGTGGAAAAGAAAGAAAAATCAAGTATTGATCATATCAAGTACATATCAATAACTTTATTAAAGAGTCTCACTCTATTATTTTAGCTAATCTTATCATCTTTTCATTATTATTATTTTTGGTAATTTATGGCTATAAATAATCGAACCGAGTAAACCAATAAACAATCATCTTCAAAGAGACCTTCTAGTCCTAACGCGTTATAGATCCGGGTTGAATTATTCGTTTTCGATGACGTCATGTTTTGTGATGACGTCATGCCAATTAACTCACGGTATTGTTTTACATTTTTTGTTATAATATTTTCAAAAATATTAAGCATTCTATAATGGATGTTGATTATGTAATTATGATTTTTTTTTAGGGAGAGTCAAAAGATCGAAGTTAAAGTATCCTCTAAAGGCAAATTAAACAAGAATCTATGGATTGATTTTCAAACCATGCAGGTGTGGATTAGGGAAAAAATATAGCATAATGCGCTTTCCCTTTCACACAATTGATAGTGACAATTAATTAACAAAATAAACGGGAATAAAACGATGATAATTGTTGGAAGTGGTTTCACCCATCTAAAATTCGGTTCGAATTTAAGTTAGAGATTGAACCGGAAAAAGAGAATCGGGAAAGGAGAAGGGACTAAACTCATCTAGCCTTAAAGAATGAGCCCAAAATATAAGAGGGATTGAGTGCGCAGTCAACGAGCATTGAATGACGAGAATATTCGCTTGAGAGGATCACGCCACTGTTATGACTTGTAGTGGAGACTATAAAAGGGAGGAGAGGTAGAAGGAGCAAGGGGCTCAATGGTTTTTGTTAGACTTTGAGTATTTTTACTCTCTTAATTTTTTGTATATTTTTCCATCATTTAGATCAATAAAACCGTTCATTTCCTTTTTTTCATATAATAAACACAAAACCCTAATTCTATATTCTGAGTTAGACATTGATATCCATCAATAATAATCGTCATTTAAAAGAGGAAATTACATATATTCGAGCTGCGTTTGAAAGAGTTGATTCGTCGACAACGAGTATCTTACTTGATTTGACTCCTCCTCTATATAAAATTTTGGATTTACTGACGGCAAAAAAAAAATAATCGGCACTTCATCATACTAATGAAACACAAGTTGGCAATAGTTTAAGCATGTTTACTTTGGACTAAGGTTCTAATAAACAAATTTATGTAAACGCACATGCTAATTAATAAGGTTTTAATTCCATTCTTTGTTGGCTTGGTGTATTATTTTCCTTCGCGATTGTTACGTCTGCTTTAATTTATTTGGTTTGTCCTTTATAATACCTATACCAAAACTAGTACGGCATGATGATGACGATATTGAAATTATTATAGATTTATAAAGTGGTTTACAATATTTTCATCTTTTATGTTTTAGAGTTGCTTTAGTTCGTGTCCTCTTAGTTTTTTTTAAAAAAATTTGAGAGGAGTTTGGGTCTAGACCTTTATCTTCCCTTAAGTATGAAATCAACATATGCTAATACCTTATGACATAGCGTAAAGAATCTTTCCAACAGAAATCGAACTAGGGATGCAACGGAACCAACTCTTTACATTAAACCACTAGATCAACACACCGTTAATTATTTAAATAATAGATGGTACTTTTTCTTGCTATTAATTTTCCAAAACTAATTTTAGTTTTTTTTGTTAAAGACTAAATTTAGATATTGAATTGAAGTATATCTTCTTCTTTTCTTTGAAATTTTCGGGAAGAGATTTTAATTTCTTTTTTAGTGTCCTAGTAACCCAAAATAACTTGTTTAATAATGAAACGATAATTAGTATAACAAAAAAAAACTCAAAAAAAAAAGAGGATACATACGTTGAAGTAGACTATGCAATGGGATTATAGAAGAACATCATAATTACGAATAACTCATATAATCATATAGATGATTCATCATCATCCATATGTGCCTACTATGACATTTTATTTCAGTTTTTTAAAAAAATCAAAACCATGACAATTTTCATTTGTTTGAAACTTTGAATGATGATCACGATGATACCTTAAATGGATTTAAGCATGTAACATGTTATTCGTACTGAATGCGTCAGTATAATGATGTATAAACTCTGAATGGGTCAGGATAATATTGATTTATCAACATTATTAAGTAATATATGTTTCTCTGTTATCGACTTTGTAGCTTTCTGATGAGTCCAAAGTCCAAACTAATTAGCTTTTAATTTGGAAGTAAGTGTATAGAGGCTGCTGTTAGAGCTTAATTAATTACATTTTAAAAAGATTATCGTATATAATACTATTCAAATGCATTGCAGTTTTAGTCTACAACGCGTATAAACTCCTTGTTTACGCGTAGGAGTAAGTGAATAGTTTATGATTAGCTAAATTAAGTAAAGGACCGAGGAGTGGCATTTACATGCACATGGCCTTTTCGTGGTAAAGTAATAATTTTAACCATGACTAGTCAAACACAAAATGGATTATGTCAATGTGATTAGTGGGTTTTACTTAATAAATGGTTTTGTTCTTGCTTTGAATTGCTTCATATATGGTGTGCTTTCAAATTAATGATTCTCTTATTGCATCTTGATTTGTACTCCTTCCGTTTTATTTTAGTTGTCGTTCTAGGTTTGTGCACACAGATTAAGAAAACATTTACTTTTGTATATTTTCAATATAAAAACGTTATTACCTATACATCTAACCATATTTCAACCGATAGAAAAATAAATAAAAGATTAAAATTAATAAATTTTACCATTAAATTCTAAAACGATACTTATTTTGAAACAAGATTTTTTCTCTACAACGACAACTAATTTAAAAAGGAGAGAGTATTTATTTGCATAACATTTTTTTTGTTGGATATTTATTTGCATAACATTACCTTATGAATGTAATAAATACAACTTTTAAAGTGTACTAAAAATTGTATATATCTCACAATCATTTTGTATATACAACTTTCGACTAATAATTTTTTCGTAAAAACTAACCTATATTTTCTACTCGTGAGGAAAGCACATACATACTTGTCTCACAGTACGCTTATTTTTCAAATTGACCGCACCGTACTATCTAATTCATTTATCTTGCACAAACCAATCTATCGTTACCATTCAGAGTCATAATAAATAGTACTATCTCCGTCCCACAAAGATTGATTTTCTGAGTTTTGCACATAGATTAAGAACTAATAAATATTGTCTTTACCCAAAAGTTTGTATTTAATAAACCATACAAATAACACTACAATTTGATTTTTTTTTTTAAAGAACAAACATTAATGATAAAAAAGTACCTTAAAAAAATAGAAAATCAATCTTTGTGAGACAAAAAAAAAAAACTCAAAACATCAATCTTTTTAGGATGGAAAGAGTATGTTTTTGTTGATAGAAAAGTGAGTTCCAAACACTATCTTTCCTTATCAGTAGTGAGCATAAGAACCAAGAGCTATTTAGAATCTAGGAATAAATAGATCCACACCTACATAAGGAAAACGATAAATGTGCAATTATTAGATTTTATGTGAATTGGTTTTAGAAATTAAATGCATATTTGGTAATTTCCACGAAAGGCTTTTGGTGCGCGTATAAATAATTGTAATGTCATGTCATGATCATTTGTACGAATAATTATAATATCTACATGTGTTTTGGTTTTAAACACATCTACATTTTAAACTCTTGAAATGTTTTTATTGATAATTTACTTAAGCAGATAGTACATATAGAATTATATGGTATGAAAACAATCATTTATTTTTGTCCTTAGTACAAATCCTAAAAAACATTAAGACCAAACGGTATAATTGTGATTTTTTTTTCTTTTTGGTAAAGCATATAATTGTGAATTTGTTTGGTAATAAAAGCTTTTTCTATAATGGTTTATAAACTATACATAATTTTTGCATTAAGCTTTTTTTCACCGCTACATTTTATAAATCAACACTAGTAGGTGGTTGAGAGTTAGACCATGGACTCGTCAATTAGAACTTTTCAAAAACCAAGTTCGTTAATCGTTTATTATCTTACGACAAGCATTACTGAAATTTTGATTCATATATATATAAATACATGAGCACACTAATTTTTAATAATATAAAGATAATAATAATAATAATAATAACAACAACAATAATCAAATATTGATCTTTGGTATACCTAAAAATTTAATGTTAGTGTCCGAAACGTCGTGGTCTACTGGCAAAGACGGACCGCTTTCTGGAGACAAGTCGCGTGTTTGATCCCCAACAGAAGGAACTACCTCACAATTTTCCACGACACCTTTGGCGTATTCACATGCGGCCCACAGCGCTCCGGGACCGACGGTGTGCAGGCGTGTCCAAGGTTTCAAGTGTCTAGGCTATGTGTCCCCTTCAAGACCGCCTAGGACCTGACCTAGGACCCCGACATCGGCTAGTCTAAACCACTTCGGTGGGGCTAGGACACCCGAGTTATCAAAAAAAAAAAAAATTCAATGTTAGTCATGTCAAGTGTGAACATCACGAAAGTCTTGTTAGATGATAAGCACGTGGGGAAACATCTTACCACTTTCATTGATCTTTTAGAGTCGCTCTATGCGCACAAAAAATAAAAGGAAATCTTCATGGCCACATAGTTTTTTTACATATATTTATATGCACAGTGTAGTTAGTGAAAATAAATGATATAAACAATGAGAGATACGATAATATTGAATTATATTGCTTTGTTATATATACAAAATGGTGTGGATAAATGTTTTTTCAATCAAAATATCCAAAATATGACTTTAGATATAGCAATATATTATGATTCATAAACTCTAAACTCCGCACCGGCGGTTAAATAAAAATAAAAGGAAAGAAAATATAATAGTAAAGTATTCATTCAGTGATAAAAATTTTTCGAATTAATAAAGAGGTTACAAATTCAAACTATTTTGGAGGATATTGGCTCGCCACAAACGAATAAATTATTTGGTATGATTCTGTTCGGGATGATATTCAAAGCCAACCAAACCCGAACCACATGATAATAAACAATCGCATTAGACCACGTCTAGAACGGCATGATTGCTATGAATCAAATATTAAGACGGCATGCATGCCTATCTGCTATGTGAAAAACGTAACATTGAGAGAAACGTCTTAGCTGAGCGATGGGCTTTCATTCGCCATGAGGCCTAAGACTAATGGGCTTCCTCTTCGACCTATTAAAGGCCTTTTGACTAATGTATTTAGATTCTTTAAGCAAATTCATTATAATTTTTACAAGTTTCTTTTTGATGATTCAATTTTTAGAGTTTGGTCTAGAAAATGTATTTTTCAATGCACAAATGTTGTTCTTTATTGTTGATTTTATTTGTTCAACTACAATTTTCTCCTTATTAATTCAAAACACAACACTCGAAAAACTATGGTTTGTTAATGAATCATATGTTATCTAGTTTTAAATATAAAACACGCAAGAACGTTTTTAAATTCTCACATTTTTGAAATAGAAAATCGTTAATTAACTATGCACTATTTTGACAGAAAGTATTGTGATCCGTGATTTTTTTTAGTGGCTATAAAATTCAAGATTTTGTTTCAATTTTGATTTCCAATATATGTAATAATTTTTTGAAAAATGAGATTAGATGAATATACAAAACTTTTTTGAAATTCATATATGACAATTTATAGAGATGTAGAAATGGATGATAAGAAACCGAAACTCCTAAGCAATAATTTTTATATATAGATAATTATACATTCCAAAATAGCAATTTTCAAGGACATAAGTACTTTTCCCTTCTTTTCTTTTTCTTGTTTTGTGAATTATGGAGAGGAAAATACTTTTACCAAACTAAAAAAGGGAAAAAATAATCATCTCCTAACAAATTCTCTTCTTCTGTTGGCAAAAACGACGCCGTGTTTCATTAGCCAATATCTTTCTATCTCTTCCGGCGTCCTTCCCGGAATCCTCCCGGCGATCAACTCCCACCTAAACGCCACGTACGATACATTAAACCAATCAACATCAAGTAACTATTAAAATTACTAAAATACCCTTTTGTAGATAAAAATCAAAATAAAACGTTATATAATTCAGTTAAAATTATTTAGACCGACCCAAAATCATTTGAACAAATCACTTTATTTTCCCACTCAAAATGAAAATTGAATCAAACCAAAGAATCTATAAAAAAGAAATTAAAATTTAGATTATAAAATAGCATAAACAATCAAACTAATCCAAACCATATATAATCCCAATTAGGTTTTGATGAACCAAAAAAATTGAAAACCAAAAACACAAAATGCTTAACCGATTCAAAACCGGGAAAAACGCACTCACTAACTCGGTTCGGTTCAATAATTTAATAAAAAAAACACAATAAAAACATATATGAAAACAAACAAACAAAAGAAATGAGAATGGATCAAGAGATTCTTTAATCTTGTACCTATCTCCAACGAGTTTATACATCCGAGAGATGAGATCTTCTTCTTCTTCCGACATCTTCACTGCTTCCCATTCGATACTACTCACTTCTGCGAACATTCAATAAAGAATCAGACTCAATCCATAAACAACACAATGAGAAACAAAGAAGAAGAAAGAATCTAACCTTCGGAGCAAGATGCTTTAGCTTTGCTCTGTCTCCGACGTCGTTTATCCATTGAAAAAGAAAACTAATCGAACGTAATCGACACAAAGAGAGAAAGAAATCTTGAGAAATATTTATTGTTGATGAAAGACTAATAGCTTTCTCTTCCAAAGAGTGTGTGAGAGAGAGAAGAGCTAGAAAAAGAAAAGAAAATCAAAGAGAGTATTATATAACTCTGCGTGTCTGATTAAAATTCCTAAATAAAAATTAATAATAATATCTTACGTAATTAATAATTAAAACATACTGTTTTTTTCTCTAAATAATTTAATTTATATATGATGAAGCAGAGTAGTAGAAGAAGAAAAGGAATCTGTAGACTGTAATATAGTTATTAGTACATTATAACAAGAGTGTTGTGTTGTACTTCAACGGCTTTGTTGATGAGAGAATGAAGAACGACAGATACAACCATAACTACTTTTATTTTAATTTTAAATCCTTTGACTTGCGGTTGTAAATTTAATTACTTACATACAGTTGGATGATGAAACGAGTCTTTCTCTATGTTTGACTTTTGAAATGACGAAAATACCCCTCTTGGGTTTTTTTTAAAAATGATTAGTGAGCAAATTACTAAAGAAACAGAAAGTATAATGACTTGAATAGAAAAATAACACTATGACTCAAAGCTTGGTGTGGACGTTCGGTTATTGAAATCGGTTCGGTTCGGTTCGATTCTTTCGATTATCGGTTAGTTCTGTTAAGAGTCTCTAATATTTGTTTGGTTACCGAATACATTTTTGTTCGGTTTCGGTTCGAATAACCGTCAGTTCTGATCGGTTAGGTTAGTTACAGAAAAAATAGAGAATATCCAAAAATTTCGAGCATTCAAGTATTTCAGACATTTTTAAATATTTTTTCGATATCTACGAATATTTTTTGGATATCTCAGATATTTTTGGATATTTTTAGGTGTTTCGGTTCGAGTATTTCATATAATTTTCAGACAAAACATGTATATTTGGATATATGATATAAATAAATAATATTTGTTTTTTTTTGTTAAATAAAGGGTTAAACCCAGGTCAATGATGAACTAGACCTAATCCCTAGGTGTGAGGCCAGCCCACGGATAGACTCCCTCACTGGGTATTCAAGTGGACCGAAAACAAGGGTCCATATCTGTGTGGGTGAGAAGGAACGATGTGACTTAGTTTCTGCGTAGCAGGTGGATCGAACCCTGATAGTGTTTGCCACCAGATCCCGTCTTCTTACCACCAGACCACAAGCACTTCTCAATAAATAATATTTGTTTATATATAAAATTGTATTTCGATTAGCCCGAAATAACTGTGGTTTGATCTTCCGTTTTTAGGTTATTGAAGATTACTCTCCATTTGGTTATTAGCAACTATCTGAAACCAAACCCAATTACTGATTTCGGTTCGGTTCGGCAGAATTGTCCATGCCTAGTCATAACTATGTGGTATTTATTTAATTTCTTTTATTTTTTGATGAAAGTATGAGTCACTACTATAATAACAATAATTTTTGTTTTTTGTAAGAAACAAAAGATATAAGCTCAGACATTCGACTTGAAAGTTTGATATAAGTGGAAAGTTTGGTGGAAGAGAACACCGAAATAAAATTTTTAAAAACATTATATTATAAATAGACGACAGATAGGAAAATAAATAGAAAAGCTATAAAAAGAAAGAAAAAAATACAAATATTGAGTTAATTCGAAAACATATCTCTATGCATTTTTTTTCATATTATTCCTTTGGTCTGATAATAATGTCGTGAAAAGTGGGCACAACACAAGTTTGGTTACGCGTCTTGTGGTCCGATGTGGTCCGATAACGTAATTTAAATTAAACAAAATTTTTGATTACAAATATGCTTTAAACGTATCTCAAGGTATAGGTTTGGTTAGTATATTTCTAGGGTTTTATCTTTTTATTATAAAGTCACGTATGGAATTAGACTAGCTAGATGAAGAGCAAAGAAGCAGATTTGTTTCTATATAAAGCTTTGACTCGAAAAAAATGGCATGAATCAGACAAGTATCTAACAACAAATATTTATTACACGTGGTTGTTAATGATATGATATATTTAATAAACTAAACAAACTATTTAAGAATATACAAGATTAACCTTATTTATTTATTTAGGGTTTTTTTTTTCAGATTGCATGCGTGTATGGATCTACTGAATATTTTTGGTTGATGTTATGATAGTTGAAAATGTTTTTGATCTATGCATTTTTAACTGCATATTCTAAAAGATTAGAATGATTAAAAAGAAAATGCTTCAATTCATAATAGTTGTCAACAATAATAAATGTCATTGTTAATTACAAAAAAATAAAATAAAATAAATGTCATTGTTCTATAAACAAAATAAATAGAAAATTAAATCAGCATACAAAATATTAGTTGTAAACTATAAATTTCTTCTTTTTCCGATAATATAGATGAGTAAAATTTTCAAAATCAAAAATTTTAACTATTTTTTAATGGATAAAATAGACAAGTCATTCAAAATTTCACCTGATTACTAAAAATATATATGGTTTTAATCGTGTAGTGTAGACCCATGTTTCATTTATTTAACTACCACAAAATCTACAAGTATGTTTTGGTTATTTGCGTTCAATTAAATGAACCTAATAAATCTATATGCCTTTAAAACTTTTCAATAAATTAGATGCCATAAGGCACAAGTCGTAAGCTTTTTTCTACTTTAGAGTATATATCAATACATGTACCTCATTTTATGTGTTACATGTTATATGGGTCTTTTTTTCTTAAAGTTGTTCATATAATATATGTTAGCCCAATGAGTTATGGGCTTTTTGTTCGTTTTGAAGTGCTAGAGATTCACATGAGCAGCTGAGCCCAATACTTTAAAAAGCCCATCAAGTGTTGATTTGGTCAATGTTTGACCCTCCATGCTTATCCTCTGTATTATTGCCATGTCCCATGTGTGCGTGTGACCACCCTTTCGAATTTGTCAGCTTTTTGTATAACAGTATAAGTTTGTCTCCACTCAAGATTTTTGTAAACCAAATACTATGGACCATTAAAGATTCAAAATCCAAAAACATGCGATTGAGATCCAATCCAAATATGTAGTTTAATATATAAATAAAGTCTAATTTCTACTTTGTGAAACTTTTTAGGAGTAAAAGCCAAAAACAAACCCATGAGAGTTTTGTCAATTTGGTCCAAAGCGTACAATATCACACTAAAGAGAAGGATTGGACAAATCCTTAGTTTGAGGGGATGATTGTTGGGATGCAATCCAAATCCCACATGAGATATGTTAGACAAAAAGTCTAATATATAAATAAAGTCTAACTTCTACTTAGTGTGAGGCCTTTTGGGAGTAAAAGCCCAAAAACAAATTTGTAAGAACTTTGCTAGTTTGATCTAGAGTGGAGGGGTTGCACAGGGTTTATAACGGACATCTGACCCCAGTGGGGCGTCCGATCCGTCATAACACATGCGATATACATTTCAACTAGATAATAATCAATGCTAGGTCTAAGCACATATCCAAAAAGCATTTAAACAGAGTCTCAGATCTTTTTAAAATATTTAAGGGTTTTGCAAAATCATTTTTGTTCATGTTGTATAGAGAAAAAGTGTGAAATAAAGAAAATTGTAAGACTCATTACAAACACAAACATGTAAAATATCTCTTTCTAATTGTAATTCGTGCGATAAGATGTAAAAAAAAACATAAAGTATTTTTCTCATTTTTGCAGAATTAAGTATGCATTATATGAGCCTCATTTCTAACTTTGTATTAGACCCAAAATATTTTAGGACCGGCGCTGGTAATAACCCTTAAGATGTAGCATCATTTTTGATACTGATATAGGCGAATATGAAGGTACAATTTATATGTTACATAGAAATAAAATTCCCGTCGACGATTTTACTCAGAAATTTTACCGGTTACAAAATTAAAAATATACATTATCATCACCAACCATTTTAGATATTATAAAGCAGTTTGATTTAAAAAAAAAAAATCTTAGTGTCAGAAGTGAGAAAGTAAGTGGAGCAAAGAGGGAGAGAGGTTTGTGGGCTAGTGGCCAAAGTGCTCATCTCATCCTTCCGAGGTCAAGTATTCGAGTTTTCGGACGCGTGATGTGCGATGTTTGGCTCCATATGAGGGGTTATGGGCTACCGGATCGGCCCGTTGTGATCTGGACCCCTCGTATGTGAGGGATAAAATTCCCGGTAGTCGGGTAGAGCCACCAGACCAGTATGTTGTGACCCGGTTTGCCATAAAAAAAAATTGGAGCGAAGAGAAGAAGCAAATAATTGAAATGAGATGGTATAGTTGTTGCCGTCTAGCCCCACTTAGACTATCCATAAGTAGTCTTATATTGACTTTTCTAGTGAAGAACTTTGTTAGCTTTTGGAATCTTCAGAGGAAGCTGATGTAAAAACAACTTGAACAATAGCTTTTATACATCAATTAATCGAGAGTAAAGTAGCAGAGAGTGAGCAGAACAAAAGAAAAGAAAAAACTTTTTAGTGAAGCGACGACTAAGTAGTTGACTTCATGTTCTTGCACATGCCTCTCTATCTAGGGAAGAAAATTGCATATTGAGCAAAGAAACAAGAAGCTACATACATACATGAATCATCAGAGGAGTAAATACGTGAGGTAACTTCTTTGAGTTAGTTTAGTTTAAGCTTTTTTGTGCTAGGAGTTGTTGTTTGTAGTTATATATTTGTTTGAATACAGGTTTAATGTCTGGGAACTCGAGAGATCTTCATCAATGCAATCTCTAAATGGGAGTTTCAAGAACGTTAAGGGTCGATTAAAGAAGGTTTATGAGAAGATGGAAACCGTTGAAAATTGGATGAAGACGGTCCTGTTCGTTTGTGTAGCTGCTTTGGCTATTGATCCTTTGTTTTTCTTTATCCTCGTGGTTGATTCTCATGGATTCTGTCTCACTTTCGACAAGAAGCTTGGCGCAGCAGTTTGTGTTATGCGCACCCTTATTGACACATTCTATGTGATTCACATCACTTTCCATTTCATTACAGAGATCATTGTCCCTCGTTCTCAATTATCTTGGAGGGGCGAACTAATCGTGCAATCTAGTGCTATAAGGAAGAGACGTTTTGTCTTCTATTTCATTGTTGATATTGTTTCTGTTCTCCCTGTTCCTCAGGTTTGTTCTCTTCCTTTTGGCGATCGTGCATACTTCTCAATGTGATAGTCTAGCTTAAGAGAATGCGAGAAAAAAATTTCTTGTAGGTAGTGATTCTAACTTCCATTTCGAGGAAACGACATGTTGATTCATTGGTGTCAAAGGAAATACTGAAATGGATTATACTTACTCAATATATACCAAGAATTATTCGTATCTATCCGCATTACAAAGAAGTGACAAAAGACTCTGGTACGGTAGCTGAAACAAGGTGGATTGGAGCTGCTTTAAACTTTTTCCTCTACATGCTGCAGAGTCATGTAATAGTCTTTTTTCTCTCTTTGCTTCAACTTACTATCGTTTTGTTTATACATCAACAAGAACTGTGACGCTTGTCAGGTGTTTGGGGCTTTTTGGTACTTGGGTGCAATAGAGAAGAGAGATAGATGTTGGCGTGAGGCGTGTGCTAAGACACCTGGTTGCGATCTGTCTAAGCTATTTTGTTCACGAGGTGGCCTAAACAACAACCATTTTTTGTACAATTCATGCCCGTTAATCGACCCTGATGCAATCACAAACTCCACGGTTTTCAATTTTGGTATGTACATTAATGCATTGAAGTCAGGGGTTATAGAGTCAAAGGATTTTCCTCGGAAGTTCTTCCACTGTTTTTGGTGGGGTCTACGAAATCTTAGGTACATTTTAAACTTTGATCCTGAGAGGTCTAACCACAGAAAACAATAACTTAATTTGGCGGTATTTAATGATATTACAGTGCTTTGGGCCAAAATTTAGAAACAAGTAACTCTGTAGGGGAGATATTTTTTGCTATCACCATATGCGTCTCTGGTATGTTCTTGTTCGCTGTGCTCATTGGAAACGTTCAGGTAATGCACGTACTGATTCTTATCTCGTAAAGTTGGTTCTTACAAGAGGACTCTTTTGGTGATCACAGAAGTACTTGCAGCCGCTTACAATTAGAGTAGATGAAATGGAGGAGAAGAAGAGAGACATAGAAAAATGGATGTCGAATCGGAGGCTACCGGAAGATCTAAAGAAACGCATAAGGAAATACGAAAACTACAAATGAGAGAAACCAGAGGTACTGAAGAGGATGCTCTTCTTCGTAGCCTTCCAAAAGACCTCAGAGTTGAAGCCAAACGCCATCTTTACTTGAAATTCCTCAAACGGGTAACCATTTATTAATTTCATTAGTTTGGAAAATTGGATTGCCTATAAAAAATGTAGAAGATGATTTATTTACTACAACTCCACATGAACACAAGTATCAATACTCAGGTTCCAGTGCTCGGTTTCTTCGATGACAGACTACTCGAAGAATTGTGTACTCGTTCGAAAATAATTCTGTACACAGAGAACAGTTACATTGTGCGTGAAGGGGATCGAGTCGAAGAAATGTTGTTTATAGTGAGAGGAAATCTAATAGGCACAACAAAGTATGGTTGCCCGGTTCAGTTTCGTGCTGGTGATTTCTGCGGAGAAAGTATAATCAGTTGGGCACTAGTTCAACCTCACACTTCTCACGTACCTATCTCTAGTACAACTGTTAAAACTTTGACGGAAGTCGAAGGCCTTGTACTCTCAGCTGATGATCTCAAGTCTGTCACTACTCAATATTCTCACCTCTACCAAAGCAGAGAAATTAAACACATGTTCAGGTAAGATTTTTTAACTGAAAACCAGTTTAAGTCAAAAAAAAAAGTTATTAGTTTATATATACATTAGAAGTAATTTGGTGAAAATTCGGATTCGAGATGTGTTGGGAGGGTTTGACTCGCCAAAGACGAATATCTTACATAGTTTCATCTCATACTCAAACTTTAAGGGTTTATTATCTTTGGTCTTAAAGACACATTGTATTACTTCTCTAGGTGATCTTTCAATTAAGTTACATCCCTAGAAGATTTATACGTATATTGTTTTCTAGAATATTTTGTTTTTTTTTTTTATATTTGGCCTCAAAACGTTTCAGGTTTTATTCTGCGCAATGGCGGACATGGGCAGCATGTTTTATACAAGCAGCATGGAGGAGACATTGTAAGAAGAAGCTCTCTAAGGCGTTACGCGAAGAAGAAGGCAACCTACATAACAATCATCTTCATAATGAAGGAGGCAATAAACTCAACTTAGCTGCTACGTTTTATGCGTCAATGTTTGCTTCTCATGCTCTTAGGTCTAAGAGCGAATGCAACCGCAGCAACAGCAGCAGCACGAGACTCTAGGTTTCCTCAAATTAAGCCAATACATACCATCTCATCTCGGATACGTTTGACTCTTCTTTTGGCAATTATCAACTAGTTATTGCCAATTTAGATGTTATGAAGAAACTTTTTACAAGGGTTCTAAGAATCCGTGTAATAAAATACTTTTTTTTTAAGAATCTCCGATGATCATGTTCTTAGAGAATTCGGAGGTAAAAATTAGTAAATTCTTAATCTGTGTGCAACAACCTTATACATCATTTATTTTGGATCAATAAAATATTAATCTTTTTTAAAAATATAAAGTATAATCTCTCTAAATTATTACTCATAAATTAATATTTCAATAAATCAATTTTTTCCGTACCAAATTGAATTTTTTAGCAAAATAATCACTAGATAAATTAATAATTATTTAAATTAGTAAAATATATTCGTTCCAACCTTATTAATTTATAGAGGTGTAACCGTAAATTTCGGTGTTGGAAAAAAAGACCATACGGATTTTATCGGCATCACAACCGAAACTAATCGGATTTTATTCATAAACCGATCGTTTTTAGTCACACTCTTCGTAATTGATCTCGCAGTTGACTAACTCAAAGTTGATTTTTTTTTTCTTAATCCTAGCTGACTAATTTAAAACGAATTATTAATTTAAAATTTTATATTTATAATCAGAAATGATAAATAAAAAAATTTTCCGTACCGAACCGAAACCAAACCAAAACTTTAATAGTAAGTCAAACTTGAGTCACAATCATTTCGAACGACTCAAATTTGGATCCCAAACATCTGTTGACTTTCTTGTTTTTGGAAGAGAGAGTTGTTGAAAATTCTGAATCCTTCTCCTCTGCATTTGCTTGCTCCTTTGCTTATTGCAGATTGAGCAAAGGAATCACAAACTACATACATACATGAATCGTCAGGGGAGTAAATTTGTGAGGTAACTTCTTTGTATAACTTTTTAAATTTGATGTTAGCTTCAAGATTTAAGCTTTTGTGTGTGTTTGAGATGATGTTGTTTTACTTTATACAGGCTTGATGGTAGGAAACTCGAGAGATCTTTAACGATACAATCAGTAAACAAGAGTTTCAAGAACGTTAGAGTGCGGTTAAAGAAAGTTTACGGGAAGATGAAAATACTCGAAAACTGGAGGAAAGCGGTTTTGTTAGTTTGCGTTGTTGCTTTGGGTGTTGATCCATTGTTTCTCTTTGTCCCTGTGATTGATTCTCCTAGATTCTGCTTCACTTTCGACAAGAAGCTTGCAGCTGTAGTTTCCGCTATTCGTACTTTTATCGATACAGTCTATGTGGTTCACATAATTCTTCATTTCATTACCGAGTTTATTACTCCTCGTCCTCAAGTATCGTTGAGAGGCGAGCTTATCGTGCATTCAAAGTCTATAAGGAAAAGAAACCTTCTCTTTCACTTTGTTGTTGACATTCTCTCTGTTCTTCCAATTCCTCAGGTGTGTGTGTTTGTGTGTGTATGTGTGTGCGCGTGTTTACTTTCTTTTCGCGATTGTGCATTCTTTTTTATTGTCGAAATCTTGTATAGGTTGTGGTTCTCATTCTCATTCAACGGTCTGATGCGTTGGTGTCAAAGGAGATACTGAAATGGATTATACTTACTCAATACATACCGAGAATCATTCGTATATATCCGCATTACAAAGAAGTCACAAGAGCTTCCGATACAATAGCTGAATCAAAGTGGATCGGAGCTGCTTTTAACCTTTTCCTCTACATGCTCCATAGTTATGTAAGTTCCACTTGCTATTGATTTTCAAAACCGGTCTAATGTTTTGTGTTATACTGCAGTGAAGAATGGTTTTGAGTTGGAAGTCCATGTAACTTAATAATTATGACCCCAGGTGTTTGGGGCTTTCTGGTACGTGAGTTCAGTAGAAAAGAAAAACAAATGTTGGCGTCTAATGTGTGCTAAGATATCCGGATGCAATATCAAGAACCAGTATTGCGCACGAGGCGCTGGAATCAACGGTCCTTATCTAAACTCTACATGCCCGTTAATCAACCCCGAAGAAATCACAGACCAGACAACCTTCAACTTTGGTATGTACATTGATGCACTGAAGTCAGGGATTGTAGAGGTAACACCTAGAGATTTCCCAAGGAAATTCTTCTACTGCTTTTGGTGGGGTCTCCGAAATATTAGGTTTGTACATTTTAAACACTCTTTGCTTTAAAGATTTTTCTGCCTAGATGTTACTTCCAACTCAAAACCAATTGATAATCAGCGGAGATGTCCGTATATTCTATAGATTACTAAAGATCACTTCCAACTTCCGATATGGGATATTCTCTAGTACATCTCCTTTCATCGGGGTTGTTTGAGGATCATAGCTTTTAAACTCTCTTTTCTTTTATCTGTTTACAGTGCTTTAGGACAAAACTTGAAGACAAGTAACTCTGTAGGAGATATTGTTTTTGCTCTCATCATATGCGTCTCTGGTTTACTTTTGTTTGCTGTGCTCATTGGTAACGTTCAGGTAAATACATTCATACCGATTTTTGATCTCCTAAAAGTTGGTTCTTTACAAAGATTTTTTCGGTGTTTACAGAAGTATTTGCAATCAACTACGATTAGAGTAGATGAAATGGAAGAGAAGAAACGAGACACAGAGAAATGGATGTCTAGTCGGATGCTACCAGAGTATCTTAAGGAACGTATTAGGAGATATGAGACTTACAAATGGCGAGTAGCACGAGGCATCGAAGAAGAAGCTCTTCTTCATAGCTTACCAAAAGACCTTAGATTGGAAACCAAACGTCATCTTTACTTGTCTATGTTGAACAATGTAAGCTCTCTTTCTTCTAATTGATTGATCTGTGTATATCTCCGAGGTTGTTCTCGTTAAGTTACATGCGCTTTCAACTCAAAACCAATTAGCGATAAAGTGAATTGGTCTATGTTTCTTATATATTACTTAAGATCTTTTCCAACTTCCGATGTGAGATATTAATCCATGATCGTTCTTCACCTTGATATACAGGTTCCTTGGCTCAACATGATGGATGATAGTTGGCTACTAGAAGCATTGTGTGACCGAGTGAAGTCGGTGTTCTACTCGGCGAATAGCTACATAGTTAGAGAAGGCGACCCGGTTGGGGAAATGCTGATTGTAACTAGAGGAAAGCTGAAAAGTATGACCGGATCCGATTCGTTTAATCTTCAAGCAGGTGACATATGTGGAGATCTTCTCTTTTGGATTCTTGATCCGCATCCTTCTTCTTTGTCTTCTCAGCTCCCAACTTCAAACAGAACAGTATTGACTCTTACCGATGTCGAAGGATTCATTCTCTTGCCTGATGATCTCAAGTTTGTAGCTTCTCATTTCAAACGGTTTCATAGTAGCAAACTCACACAAATGTTCAGATTCTATTCAGCGCATTGGCGGTCTTGGGCAGCTTTCTTTATACAAGCAGCGTGGAAGGAACATTGCAAAAGGAAGATCTTATACGCCGAAAAGGACAATAAGCAAATCTCACAAGGCAGACAACTTAATCTTAGAACAACTCTCTATGTGTCAAGATTTGTGTCTAAAGCATTGCGAAATCGACGCGAAAATGCTGCAAATTGTTCTAGCTTGCAGCCACATATGTTACCTCCTATACCTCATAAACCAGCTGATCCCGAGTTTTCCAAAGATGAATCAATGTATAATCAAAAAGGAAATGACATAAACAATGAGTGAAGAAGACTCATCACTTTAATAAGTTGTTCACTTTAACATAGTTTTTCTCCTAAAGACAAAAGACAGAGAGGCCAAGAAAGCAAACTAAGAAGAAGAAGATTCACATCTTCTTGGCTTTCTTGTTAAACACGTCAACAAACTTTCTCATAAGACTTATCACTTTGCCCCATGATCCTTTGTGAAAGGGACAAACAGAGAGGGAGAGAGTGGCTTACTCAGAACCAACAATGTGGTTATGTATATTCTTGTTGGAATCAAGTAAAAGTACACTGCCTGCAAAAAATATACAAAACTTGAGACACAAGCCACTAGTTTTTAAGCTCAAAAGACTCAAGCTTTACCGATTCGAATTCAAATGCAACTTGGAGCAATATGAAGAAAGCTGGAAGCCAAGGGAGTCTCTTTATTCTAGATGCAAGATTTGTGTTTCTTTTGTGGATCTATCAGAAACACAAAGTTAGTATTGGATTCAACTATGTGTCTCTTTCTTTAGTAATAACATTGAGCTTAATGGTCTCTATAAACCTCTTCTGTAAACCAGAATGTGAAGCCTGTAAGTAGAGGCAAGATGTAGAAGCTCTCTGGAGTTGAGAGATCAGTGAACCACAAGATTCCACCATTTTCAAACTCAGGGATCTTCTTAGCCATTACACTTATCTGTTTTGAGTCAAGAGTGTTAAACAAGAGAGACAACGAAGAAAAAGAACAATCTTTTTTAGTTTCTTTACCTCATGGATGAAGCCGAAGTAGAGGAATCCATCGATAACAAATAGGTTCAAGCCACACAAGAAAACAATTCCAAGCCTGATGCAATGTAATTTAAACCCACAAAGAGAAAAGTTAAAGAGAGAAAGAGAGATTCATTTTCTTGGGACATAAGGAAACTCACTCTTTCATCAACTCTTCTTCCAATTTTTTGTACTTAGCAAGAGCTTTAGAATCACAAGTCTTTATCATTGTCTTCACCTTATGAATTCCCATAAATAACACCTAGTTTGCAAAATGTAGAATTGAGTAAAAAGATTTTAAAACCTTGAAAATATAAAAGAATTGCACAAAAGAAACTAACATTTAGCTCCCATGTTTGTCTATAAGTCTTCATAGAGATTGGTGACATGAGTCCATTAACAAGCAATGCAGTAAGAACTATTGACATCCACCTATAACACAAGAAGCAGAAGCCAATCACTTTAGAGTGTATTAGAGATCATCAAAAGCAACAATAGAGATAAAGTCTGGCCAAATTTGAGCAGGATCGATACCAATTGAAGCCGGTAAGGTCATGGATTCCATTAATCACATACTGAACACAATCCTCAGGGAAAGAAAAAGTCTCAATTGTTGCAGTACACTCTTCTGGAACAGAGACTTTAGTGGTCATTGCTGCTTCCAGAGTCTTCTCTGAGGCAAGTTCCTCTGTAACATTTCCTAAAGCATCAACATTTATGCATGAATCTTCTGGTTCAGAAGAAGAAGAAGAAGACATGTGTCTGCATTGTAACACTCCAGAAACCACTGGTTGAACAAAAGACATTAGTGCTCTGTCTTCAAAGAAAGCTTGCTTATGGAATCTACGAACTAAAAGGCTTGAACTTGAGGATTTGGGTTCGGTGTAAACAGTGTTATCTTTGAAATGACGAAGAAGAAGAAGAGGTCTTGAGGTTTGAGAACAGAACCATTTTGGAGGAAGACTTCTCCTTGTGAAGCTTAGAAGACAAGCCATTTGTATAGTGAAATTCTTTAAAGGAAGAGATTAAACAGAAACCCTAATTTTCCCTAATAGAGACCAAGAAGCTTGTCGTCTTCCCCATTTGAAGCATTGTAAACAAAGTAAGAATCTTTATCAAACAAATTAGTAACAGTACGTTACTCTGCTTTCCTCCAGTTTTGTAAAGCAAGTTTCCATTTTTAGGTAGCTCATGCTATTTTTGTGACTCTGAATTGGGCCTATTAAGCCCATTAATCAGCTAAGTTAATAAGCCCATTGTGCCTTGTAGTCGTAATAAGGCCGGGCGTTCGGGTATCCAACCGGGTCATATCAAGTTCATGTTCCCGGCGTTCGGGTATCAAACCAGGTCAAATCAGGTTTAAGTTCCAAACTCCAACCCTACAATACTCATTTGGATATTTTTGTAATCGTGTTTGATCCAAGGAAAACTCGGGTTCGGGGTTTCGGGTATTTTGGGTCAATTCGGGTATTTTTACGTACTATAAAAGTAAATGCTACATATGTCACTTAGCTTAACCTACACGGCTACACCACTTGGAGATGATAAGGATCATAAAGCAAGAAGAAGATACAAACCAAAGTCTTTGCCTAAATAGATTTGGTGTTACAAAGTGAAAGTCTACACTAAGAGAAAGTTCAAAATCAGAAAATATATAACATTAATTAGTTGTACATGAAACAGAGGATTTCAAGTGGTTTGTTTTCCGAAGACAAAAGGCAGAGAGAGGCCAAGAAAAAGATTCACATTTTCTTGTCTTTCTTCTTCAACACGTTAATAAATTCACTCATAAGTCTAATAACTCTCCCCATGATCATCTCTTGCTTCTCAGGAACTTTTCTCACTGGAACATCAGCCCATCCCAAGATGCTTCTCAACTTTACCATCTGCTTTGTACTCAACACTAAGAGAAAGAGAGAAGAAGATAAGATGAGAGAGTGTGGCTAAGGAAGATGTAAACTTGTGAATTCTAAAGAGTTTCTTGAGACTTACTTAGCACTAATGTGTATACATATATTCTAGATGGAATCACATAAAAGTACACTGCCTGCAAAAAGAAACACAAAACTGAGACAAATCCACAAGATTCAAGACAAGGGTTTAGGCTTAAAAGGGTCAAGCTCAAGCTTTTACCGGTTGGTAATCAAATGCAGCTTGGATAGCTATAAAGGTTGCGAGAAAAACTGGGAGTCTCTTCATTTTGGATGAAAGATTTGACCGGTTAATGTTGATCTATCAGACACAAAAACCTCAAAGTTAGTTTGGATTATGTATCAAACCAGATGTCTATTTTTTAGTAAACATAATGTTTAAGAGTCTACATAAACCTCTGCTGTGAACCAGAATGTGAAGCCTGCAACTAGTGGCAAGATGTAGAAGCTCTCTGGAGTTGAAAGATCAGTGAACCATAAGATTCCACCATTTTCTAACTCAGGTATTTTCTTAGCCATTACACTTATCTGTTTCTCCAAAAGTTGACAAGTGAATCAATAGGCAAAAAGAGGCAAAGAAACAAAGTTTTTCGTTACTCTTTTCTTACCCCGTGGATGAAGCTGAAGTAGACGGATGCATCGAGAACAATAATGTTCAGCGAAGACATGAGACCATCTCCTAATCTGATGGCAATAATAGAGAAAGTTGGAAGCAAGTTAGAGAGAAAGAGAGAGACAGAGACGCAAACATTTTCGTAAGGAAACTCACGCTTTCTCCAATTCCTTTTCCCATTTTTTGTACTTAGGAAGAGATTTAGGATCACAAGCCTTTATCCTTCTCTCCAGCTGTTGAATGCTCCTACCCAAATTCTAAGTTTACAAAACACATTATAATAGAATTATGTAAAGGTTGAAAAGCATCAAAATTTTCATGAAAAGAATTCAATTTAGAGAGCATAAGAAACTTACTACTAGCTCCCGGGCTTGTTTCTGATACCGCATATAGATTGGTGACATGAATACATTAACAAGAAAAGCTGTAAGAACAATTGACATCCACCTATAACACAAAGAAGTAGAAACCAATCACTGTGGAGTGTAATAGAGATAATAATCAAGCAACAATAGAGATAAAGTTTCAACCAAATTTTATACCAATTGAAGCCGGTAAGCTCATGGATTCCATTAATCACATACTGAACACAGTCCTCAGGGAAAGAGAAATTCCCAATTGCTGCAGTACACTCTTCTGGAACAGAGACTTTAGTAGCCATTGCTTCAAGAGTTTTCTCAGGAGCAAGTTCTTCAGCAACATTTCCAAAAGCATCAACCTTTATGCACAAATCTTCTGATTCAGAAGAAGAAGAAGAAGACATGTGTCTACATAGCAATCCTCCACAACCCACTGGTCTAACAAAAGACATTCGAGATCTCTCTTCAAAGAAAACACCTTCCTTATGAAACCTACGAATCAAAAGGCTTGAACTTGAGAACTTGGGTTCGTTCTCATCTTTGATATGACGAAGAAGAACAGGTCTTGAGACTTGAGAACAAAACCATTTTGTAGAAAGACTTCTCCTTGATAAGCTACGAAGAAGACAAGCCATTTCTAGAGAAATTTTTAGGGCTTGAGACTTTTCCCCCAAATTTTTTTTCAAGAGAAACTAAAACCCTAATCCCTAAAACGAGACAAAGAAGCTTATCGTCTTCCCCATTTGAAGCATTGTGAAAAAAGTAAAGAGCTTTTCACAAATTCGTAACACTACGTTACTCTGCTTTCCGCCATTTTTATTAAGTACTTACCATTTTTAGATCGCTCATGCTTCTTTCATGATCCTTAAATGGGCCTAAAAAGCCCATTAGTCAGCTAAACTTTAGGCCCATTATAGTCAAACAAACGAAACGCTGCGTTTTTATCGTTAGAAGAAAAACATCATTCCTATATACATTTCAGTACTTTCAGAATCATTACTTTACTACAACATGTGTCTCTTCACCTAACATGAGACTGTCTTCTTCTTCACTCAAACAGCTTACAACTAAAGATGTAAGGATGATCAAAGTTGATATACTTAGTCCAATACCGCATATAGTTACTAATCCCAAGCTCTGTCCATGGTTTCATATGTCCATTGTAATGTAACACAGCCGATTTCTCAATCCTCTTTAACTCGATTCCTCTATCGTAACCTAATCCAAGCAAATGCCATTTGCTCTCAAGCGGTTTCGTCAGCTTGTAGAATGTCATTAGCCCTGGTGGCAATGTTCCTAGTTTCCATAAAGTCCGGTTCTCGTTCTGCCAAAAACCGGCCTTTTATCGATCAAAAATGTACAAAATGAATGATAAAAAGGTTCATAAGAAGAAGAAGAAGTACTAACCAAGTTTTGCCAAAAGTGGTAAGTTTCAGTAATGTTGTTGTTTCTCCACTCTTTGAGATCAAAGATGTTCATACCATAAGCCCATCCACAAGCTTTAGGATCAAAGTTGTTCGAAATGCGTTTATCGCTGAAGTTTAAGTAAGTGTCGAAGCGATGGAATGTCACACCACAAGTCTCTACTGCACCATTCACTTTCCCTTTAAGATTCACTGACCACAAGGGAGATAAATCTTTCTGAACAACCACATCTTCATCAAGAAACAAGATTTTGTTTAGCTTTGGGAAGATCTTTGGGAGGTAGAATCTCAAATGGTTAAGCATTGAGATGTATTTCGGGTATCGGTACTTGAGATTCTCTGAGCCTGATTCAGCTGATTCAGACCTCTCTGTTTTGAAATAAAACTTCTTTATTGCCTCTGACTCGAGCTGTCTCAGAACAGGAGAGTAAGATGAGTTTAGCCATGAGGAGAAATCTTCAAACTTTTGAACTTCAATGGTTGCTTCTCCTGGAGGGTTTGATAAAAACCACATTCTCATTGCTCCAATGTTGAGTTTATCAGTTACTATGTGGAACACATGCCTTGAAGGATCCTGCAAAAACAAAGCAAAGCGTAAAGCACAATCCTCTTGAGTCTCACTAGTGAGTGATTGATCATTACTTGTGCATTGGTGACTGTGGAAAAGCTTTGTGTTCTCCAAGTTCTCTGTTCTTGGGAACTTTCTCATTGGTTCAGGAAGGAGATGATACTCAAGATTCAACCGCATGGTCAAGCAATGGATAGCATCTGGTACTAGTTTAGAAGCTAGCTGAGTCAAGAAAGTTGTATAAGTTTGCGTATACTCGAATTCTTCTTCAGTTGTTTGTAGCATTGCTCTTAGCTTATTTGTCACCAGCTTGCAATCGTATAGCTGCTCGTTCGCTTTAGCTAAAACATTTCCCATATCTCTAATAGTATCAAGAACACTGCCACAATAACAAAAATGGATTAGTACTATTCAAGAGTAGATCAAGATGGTTAGATTTACCTTTGGTGTTGATCAATATTAGGAGATTCTTCTTCCTCCATGAATGCTACTTTCTCTAGTTGTGTTTCGAGTTCGTTGTGCAGAGCAAGATTGTTACTAATCTTGGCAATCGTAGTGTAAACTCTTGCCATGATGATCTGATCTTTCATAAGAAGTAACAAATCTTCAAAGTTTCTGCCTTCTCGGTACTCATTTCTCCAAATGGAGTAGTTCCCTGGTGCTGTAGAATCGATATATCTCGAACGTCGAAGAGCTTCCTTCTCAAACTTTTGCATAGTATCGCCTTTCATCAGTTGATTTCCCCGTTTCTCTCTTCTTCTCTGTCTTATGCTCTTCAAGAAAACAGGATGTAACCATTAGATAAAAGCAACCGTGTCACGCAAGTAAAGATGAAAAGTTACCCTTTCATGCAACTGCTCTTGTGTATTATTCAACGCTTGTGTCCCTCCTCTTGCTCCAATCCAAGTCCCATGACCAAAATTAGGAACCTTATGATCTTCTTTTACCTTCAAACATTAGGTCACATACATTAGTAGTTTCTTACAGGACAAGAAACTGTAGAGAAAGATAATCAGAGAGACTAAGAAACTACCTCGGAAGAAACAAAACTCTCTATAGAAGTCTCTACTTCTTCTTCTCCATTCCATGACGCAGAGTGATTTTTCATCTTCCGGAATGATTCAAGACTTAAAGGATCCAACTTTGATGTTGTAGTAGTGGTATTGAGAACATCAAGTACCTATATTTTCAAACGCTGGTTAAGTACTTTTTCAGATAAAAGAAGAAAAGCAATAACTTGTCAGCCAAGTAAGCACTCGCCTCTTTCGAGAAAAGAGATCGAACAGATTGCAGAGCTTCCCGTTCTCTCCAGTTAACATCCTGAAAAACATCTTATTGTGATTGTTCCATTCAACATCTCCAGTTAAGTACAATGTGATGAATAACTTCTTACCGTGTCGATCAAGTTACTCCCCCGAGTAATCGATTTAGCTGAAAGAATCGCAGAAATAAGAACATCTTTAAACGATTAAAGAAAGTACAAGGAAAAGAGAAACCCTTTTCCTCTGTTTTTTACAAGAACTCGATCAAGAAGAAAACAATTTCTCCAGAAATCTCCGATAAGAAAGAAACAATCAATGGAGTCAAACGGTAAAGGGAAGAAGAAGAAGAAACGAACCAAACGGTAAAGGGAAGGGAAGTCTGTAGGTGAGAAAGACGACGTAATAAGGGAAAAAGCAGAGAGACGCTATAACCACCGGCGCCAAACATCCATACATGTTTCTAAACCCTAATCTTTCTTCGAATCTTCTCCCCATTAAACCCTAATTCGAAATCGTTAGAGACGATCGCGAAACTGAATCTCTCTCTCTCTCTCGCAAAGACGATTTGTTCTCTGATTGTTCGTTAGTTACTTTACCTCCAAGCGAGTGATATTTCAAAATTGGCTTTATATAATGCAGAGATTAAACCTTAACGTCGTCGTTTTGTATCTGAAGACCTTAACGGCGACGTTTTAGTTAAGCAAAGCTGGCAATCTGACGCCGTTGTTGTTTTGACGGTACAATTAACGGGACGTTTCACGATTACGAGACTGAGACCTTAACGGCGTCGTTTTAGTTAAGCAAAGCTGGCAATCTGACGCCGTCGCTGTTTTGACGGTAAATTTAACGGGATGTTTCACGCTTTGAGACTCTAACGGCGTCGTTTAATCTGACGCCAGACTGGATATCTTAAACGCTGTCGTTTTAAAGCAAACAAACACACTAAAATTGCGTTGTGTAGTCAAATGCCAGGCTGGCAAAAACAAACCAAACGTCGTCGTTTTGGGTTAATTAATTATATAAATCGTAGTTTCGCGAAAGATTCCATTTTCAGATATTTTTTTTTGCTTCACCGGATCTCAAAATCTGAGAGATCAGCCAACGATGGCGGCTGAAGGAATATTCCGTTGCATCTTCGAAGGCTGTATCTCAGGTCTCGATTCCGGCATCGAGAGGCGTCCTTACCACAAAAACTGCGGATGCGCGCTTCACGACGGATCTAGGAAAAGTCAAAAAAATCAGCGGCGGAAGTCTTGCCGCCACCACGGAAGCTCAGAGAGCATATCGTTCCCGATCCGAAGATCTTGGAGTGAAGGAAATATCATGGCTATGAATTTCGCCACGTCATCGTCTTCTTCATCATCTTCTTCAAATCTCCAATCGCTTTCTTCTTCTTCTTCTCTATCGAATCTGACTTCGTTTTCCGATTTACCGGTGGACGCTGCTGCGTCAGAGGATCAAAGCAGATCTTCGTTAATCTTCCATCATCATAAGCTGGGATGGAAGATTAACGAAGATGAAGATGTTTGAATTTGATGATGATTGATGATGATGATAATAATTTCCACAAGTAAGGTTATTTTAACTGCTAATCTCCAGTTTAATTTAATTTCTTAGTAATAAGTGTCTTCTTCATAAAAATTTTTTGAAATTTTTGATAAATTCGTTTGTTTGAATAGTGAATAATAGCTTTTTGGCTATGGCTTCTTGTGTGAAATCTCTTTTGTTTAATCGATTATTGTGTTCGTTCCGCTACGCATGCAATGGAGCATACACTAGTTTACAAATAAGTCCTCTCATTGTCTTCTTTTCTCAGTCAATGCAAATAAGTTGATCTCGAAATCCGAACCCGGCCAATATTACCGGATTTAAACGCGAACCGATTCGTAAAAATATTCGCCGGACGGTATTTTGCATACTAGGTTTTAGGGCTGGGCAAACTATCCGGAACTGAAAAACCGAATCGAAAAATCGATAACCGAAACAGAATCGAAACCGAAAAAGCTAAAAGTTATCCGAACGGTTTCAAATCTCGAGAACTGAAACAACCGGAACTGATCTGAACCGAACCGTATTATTTCGAGTAATCGAATAGAACCGAAAATATCTAAAAATACTTGAAAATATTCTAAAATATCTAAAAATATGCAAAAATATCCGAAATATCCGAAAATAACCGTTCCGAAAATAACCGAAAATACCTTAAAGTATCCAAAATTTATACTCGAATGGTTACTTAATTCAATCGGAACCAAATCGAACCAAACCGAAATATTTAAGGACCCGAATGGTTCCAATTTTTGAGAATTGAAAAAACGGAAAACCGAAAGAATCGAAGCGAAACCAAACGGATAACTGAACGTCCAGGCGTAGTAAGTATTATGTAAACTCGATATGAATCCAAATCGATATTCGAAAAATTTGTAAATCCGCAAATTTCTGAAAATCAAACTCAAAACACAAATAAGTAACGAATATATTCGAAATTTCATTGGATATTAGGTTTTGTTTGAGAGTACTCAGATTTCACATATTTTAGTAAATCTGAACAGAACACGGTCACATCCGAACCGAATTCGACTCTAATTTTTAGAATATTCGAGCGGCTCCTAATCCGACATTTTCGAAAATCTGAAATCGAATTTGAATCGAACATCCATGCCTAAATAAGTATAAATTTCAAATATACTACATTCATAGCCCTACAAAAAAATTGTCAATTTGCGAGAGAAATTTGTCAACTCGATTGTTATTTTGTTATTTTCCAAATCGATTGTATTGAATCAAATCTATTAATGTCCTCTTTGCATTTTTAAACAAAGATATTTATTCTTTATTTACAATACACAAAGCTTGAAAATTAGAGCCAAATACACCTACAGTTGTTTGTACATTTATTAACATATCAAACAGCTTCACATGCCGGAGAAGGCGAATTCCGACAAAGAGGACAAGTCCCATGAATCTTAAGCCAAGCATCTATACATTCAATGTGGAAACAATGTTCACATTCCGGTATACACCTCACGGTCTCTTTGCTCGCATACTCCGATAAACAAATGGGACAAACTATATCATTCGTTCCCGGTAATCTCCTACTCTCTCCTAACTCCATTTTCTTATACGATTCTATCGTAGTTTCGTCGAGCCCCGTCGCTACTAGTACCCCGTTTGGCTGCTGCGCCGCGGCTATAGCCACGTTTCGTCGTCTTTGGGAATTGAATCTATCAGATGTGCAAACTCCGATAACAATACAAGTAGCAAAGATTGCAACCGGTCCGATTATAGTCAGACTTATAATTTTAAACACTTGTAGTCCCGTCTTGTTATGTCCTGCCAAATCAGAGCCGTATATGTATGTATCGATTAGAAATCATGGGCTTCCAATTCAAAACCAATTGACGATGAGTGGAGTGACACATGTCACGTTTTTAATGTTTTTAATGTACGGTGTACGGCAATATAGCGTGTGATGTGCAAAGATTGAATTTAGTCTTTTATAAACGTAATCAAAACAACTAAATTAATCGATAGTCAATAGCTCAATGTCAACTCTAGTGTCACATTAAGAACCTCAAAACTAAATGATTCATTCGATTTCATGTTTTCCACAAAGACAAACTTATTTCATTCATTAGAATTGAAGTAACTTCGTACCGTAATTTTCGAAAGGGAAGCATTTGACTTCAAGAGAAGCATTGTTTATGAATCCACATCTCAAATGATCTCTCTCACATTCACTACAACTTGGAGAATCCCATTTTAGCCAAAGATCTTGATTGTTGACATCGGTCGAGAATCTTGATTTCTCCTTTACAACGGGCCGAGAAACGGGAACAGCTAATGTCTTGACAATTTGACAAGAAGGCAGCATAGAATTCGCGAGATTCAAACTAGTTGTAGCAAAGAACGAGGACGTAAAGTTTCCTAAACATGAGATGGAATCAACCCCGGACGGCTTAGGAACCTCATTAGGACACCTCAAGAACGTGTATTCGACAAGGTAGAGAGCAGAGAAAGGAGTTCCCGAAACGTTAAATGTCAAAAGCTTTCTTGCCAAGCATTTCTCGGGGTCGTAGAGACGAATCTGCTGGCTTCTATAATCGATCTCTCGGACAAGAAATGTTCCGGACTTGGGAAGCTCAAGAGCTGTCTTCTGATTAGTTGTGCAGCGGAGATCGAAACCTTCCTGGCCGCAGAACTCGGGCTGTTTCGAAAGTAACCAGAAAGGGAAACGGACATGGACATCTTCGCTACCGCACGAGGAAGAAAAACATTCTCTTGGTAGCGAAGCGTGTAAGAGAGGGAAGAGCAAGAAGAAGAAGAAGAAAAGGGAGAGTTGCTTTGAGAAAGTCATATTGTGGATTTGGTCTCAAGGGAGAAGGAACATGAAGACTTGTTATTACTACAACTTTAATATTAGTAGTCAGAAATGTCTATCTTCTTATGATAACATATAGTATAATTTTAATATTATGTAACCATTTTTTGTTGGTTTGACTAAGAATATACAAGGTTCGATTCCAAAACAGCTATTACACGAGACATTATTTAAAAGAACAATCAAGAACAAACGTTGAACAAGATCCAAATAAAACCCATTTTAAATCCTGAAAGTGTCATGAGAGGAGAATATTGTCACGGTGAAATTAACAAAACACAGCTTGAAAATGTCCAAAGAGAAATAGAAATCAACAACAAAGGTAAAACCAAGAGTATATGTACCAGAGTTTACGATGCACGCAGGAACCAGTTCTAGTGTTCCTGCGAGCGAACCACCTCGTCAAGACGGTAATCCATCACATCGGACAAGGCTTCGATGAATGAAGCCTCGCTCGTCCCTGGAAGAACAGATTCTTTAGCTTCCTCTACCATCTCCTCCACTAGAGATTTCTTGGTTAGAGTCTCTCTGCACATTATGTTTCCAATCTCAAATGCTGTTAACCCTCTTTCTACTCCTTTCTTTAGAAGCATCGTTGAGATTCTGAGCGTTCGGGCGGTTTCTAATGGCATTCTCCATCCATGGAACTTCAGGAGACGGATATCTTCCTCAGCGTCCAGTGATCTTATGTAGTCAAGTGTCTCGGGTGAGTATGGTTTCCGGGATTGTGGCCAGTAAAGCCACTCGAACGTGCAATCCTCAAACTGTTGCAAGACGCAAAAAATCAGTTCCATGGCAATGTCGTGATAAGAAGAAAGAGAGCAAGAAACTTACGCTTTCAGGCAAGCAGTATCCATGATCAATCGGAACAAGAACAATCTTTCCCTTTTCGTCCTTGCTCATTAAAATGTTCCCCCCGTGCCTGTCTGCGTTCGCTAGTCTAATATCCAGAACAGAAATCTTATGAACCTCCTCTATAGGAAATGAAGATGGACCCATATCTTCACAACTGCCATCATTCTCGGTAAACATCTGAAGTGACCCAATCTTACTTTTGATTCCTTTTGGATGGTTAAAACCGGGATGGAGACACTCGATCATAGCCGTGGGAGGCACACCAGCATAACCTCTCTCTTCACTGAACATAGACCGTCGTCCACTTTTGGGATGATCCAATATGTAAGCCGCAACTTCCCTTAACGCACCTTCTCCAACTTTGGTTCCTTTCTTCAAACCTTCGCCGTTTGGCGAAAGTGGTAGCCCATGTGGATTGTTTTCAGCCATTGGTTCCTCATCGATAGGCTTAAATACACCGACATATTTGTTTCCCGATGAATTCTGCATGAAATAAGCTCCCCCTGTGCCCTCTCTCGACCTCACAGGAGGATTCCCACTTCTCAGCCCCTCGGAAGCAGAGTTAATCACGTCTTTGACGACCAAAGGTAATTTGGCCTTAGAGTTAATAATGACAGGCTTCAAAGAGAGGTTATCAGAAGGCTTGCTCGTTGGCACAATGCTACTATCAGCTTCAATACCTCCCTTACAATCAGCTTGTGGGGCAACAATAGACAACTCAAAGTTCTTCTCCACAGGCTTAGCTCGAACTTTCGCAGATCTCCGCACAAGCAAATGCAAAACCGAGTCATCATTTCTACAAATGTCATTAATAAGACTCTGATCCTCCAACTCCTCGCCTTCGTAAAGTATCTCCTGTTCATCAGGATCAACGAAATCTCCACCACGCTTTTTCGAAATCTGCTTTTTCACATACCCAATATTCCTCCCTCTCTCCACATTAAACCTACAGTGCTTCCCACAAGTGGTTTTAACATCAAGCACCTGAAGATCAGAGAGCTTAAGAACCAAATGCAGAATGTTCCCATCACTCACACCGTAATCACGCATATTCGAATTGCTCCTAGCTAGCTCTCGTCCCCCGAAAACGAGTTTCTGATTCCTCACAACAAACCCACGATAAGACTGAATCCGAAGCTTAACGGATTCAATCGAATCAGACTCAAGCACTCTCATAGGAATCACAGATCCAGGGAGTGTTAAGTAAATCAAAATGGTTTCGTCAGGGTATGAATCAGTAGCATGAACCATGTTGGGCATAATCAAAGGCTCGCTACGAACCGGACTTAGCGTAACACCAGCTGATGACATCTTCCACAGATTCGAGAAAGTTACGAACTTTTCAAACGGCAAAAAAAAAATCAACCGCAATAAAAATCCCTAAAATCCCAAATCCATTGCTTCACCTTCAAGAATCAACAGCAGCAGCTATAACAACAAGAAACCCTAAAAAGAGCAGATCATATCCAATAGATCAGAGATCGAATCGGTAATTTGACGAATCAGCGAAGAAGGAATCGATGAGGAGCGGATTCTTACCAGAAGGAAAGAATCAAAGAGCGAAAGGAGACAAGACGTGGAGCTTTAAAGGAAGATCCCAAATTTAGCAAAATCTGAAGACTTCAGGGTTCAAATCAATGGCGTACAAAGCTTTCGAAGCTCGTGAAACAAGGGTCAAAGAACTTTACAAGAGAGAAGAAAGAGAGAGAGAGAGGTTTTTCGAAAGAGGAAAGGAGGAAGAAGAAGGACACGTGTCGCCACTATGATTGACCAGATGACGCGTTTACGGAATCTTCTTGTGGTAATATTTTTTCACCTTTGGGCTTGGAGTGGAAACCAAGTAAGAGTAAAAACGTAATTATTTCACCGGTTAACTTTTAAAATTTCGGTTTGGTATAGAATTTAATTTATGTTAGTGAAGCGGTCGCTCAGCAAAATTTAGTATGGGCTTTACGTTCAAAGTCGGCCCTTTTATACTTTCCTTGTAAAACTTCTATGACTTAATATTTTGGTAAAAAGTATCATTCTGACATTTTTCACACATAATAAGAAAACTGTTAAAATTTTTTATTTCTTGCACTAATACTTTAAAAAAAATTCTCTCTCCAATTAATACATTAAAACAGCAAAGTTAAAACCGAAATTTTACTTATAAATTTGTTTCAAAAATGTAAAACGACACATCTTATGAAAAAATATTAAAATTTCAAAACGACACTCTTTGAAAAACGGATGGAGTACAATTTTACTAAAGAAAGATTCATTTACTTGAATGATTTTTAGCTTTTTTTTTTCTGTGCCTTCAACTACTTAATGATCAAATACTTCCCGCTAGTAGAAGCAATTCAACCGTTGTGTTTACATGAGTAAATAAAAAATCTTTTTCCCTTCCCATTCAAAGTTCGATGAATATAGTAAATACTAAAAGCTGAAAAAAAACTTTTTAAAAGTCTAAAATCTTCAAATTCTGAATGATTGTTAGCTACATTATTAGTTCATCAACATCTGAGAATCAATTTGATTAGCTAATTTCTTAGGAATCTCATGTTTGATCTGACTAATACAGAGAAATTCTCTGTTGTGTTGTGACGTCTTAAAAAGTATAACCTCCAAGATCACACCAAATCCAAAACCAGAAAACTATATTACTCACACAACCAAGCTTTCTACTACTGCAGAACTAAGCTGATCGATCCTGAAGAGTTTCCTATAATGCTCAAAACCAAGAGAGTAGAGTCTCTCCAACTACAGATTCAAGATAAATCATGAGTAAGAAAGGCGGAAATGGAATTAACAGAGACGAATGTAGCTGAGAAAACTTCTCTTTATTCCAAATCACAAGCTTAGCAGAGAGTCTTAACATTCTTTCAAAGACACAAACGATTCAGAGCCATGGACAAACTGGTGAATCAAACTTGAAGCAAAAGCAAAAACGAGAAACTGAAGCAACACAAGGATGCTATTGCATCACAATGTTTCTTATTCATTAAGATCCCCAAAAGATTGTTTCTTTCTCTTTCTTCTTCTTGTTTCAGAAGAAAAGAAACAAGAAAACATCTTTGAGAAAGATGAATTGGAACAAACCCAAAGAGATGACCATCAAGTTCCTAGTCATTTCTTGATGAACATAATCAGCCAAAACTTCTTCCATCCCTTCATTTATGTGATATAGTAAATGGATTTTCGGTAAAGGAGAGTTCGTAGTGTAACCTCGAGAAGATGGTTGACGAGAGAGCTTGTGGAGATCAGATTGGCTTAGAGAACCAATCGAACGATCGGTGACGAGATTGGCTGAGTCTTGTTTAAGTTTCTGGGTTAGGGAAAAGGAGATCGATGATAGGTCTCTTCCAAGTGGGTTTCTCGCGGCGGCGGCGGTGGCGGCGGAGAAGGTGGAGGCGGATGGGGAAGAGATGTTACTCATCGAGAAAGGTGAAGACTTTGAGAGAGAGAGGTTGAGGGTTTGGCGGTGGAGACCGAGGAGAGATCGACGGAGAGACATCGCGACGGAGGAGAGAATCAAGCCGGAGAAGGAAGGTGTAAGATTTGGATCTGATCGGAGAAGAAACTTTCTCGATGAGAGAGAGATGATGTTAGAGGTGAAGGAGATGGGCTTCGTAAAGGTGAAATGGGTTGGGCTTTTGATGTGGGCTTTGTAGAATTACTAAAAGCCCAAAATAGAAAATGAGATGATTAAAATATATCTACAAAAAGATTCATACTATTTTTTTTTAATTTATTGATTGGATACTGCACTGTCTAATCAGAATTTGGAATGCTCAATATCAACTAATGTTAGATGTAATCTGTTACCAGAGTACCAAGTAAATTGTCTAGGTCAAAATCTGAATTCATATTTCCCACACGAATGTGATTTTGTTTTGAAAGGGAACCGAACCATGAGAGAATGTTGTTCACGCGTATATTTTTACATCACTTGTATTTGTTTAAGCTTTAAAAATCCAATGTACAATTTTGTCTAAAATATTTTTATGTTAGTCCATATGAACTTATAATGTATCATAAAAATATATACTTCTTATAACTTTTGCTTGTATTGGAGAAAAAATAATAATTAACAACGAGGAAACTAAATAAACATTTTGGTTTTGGATTATGTTTGAAGAATCTAAACAAATAAGCATTCATATAACTCAATTAGACACCAAACTATATAAACATTGTGGTATTGACTACTGTTGTTCCTGTACAAAAGAAAATAACTCAAGAAGGAAAATGTTAATTGTATTATTTGATTTTCTTAAGTAGGAAAAATATTTCAAAGATTACATAATTAAGTAAAGTTAATGACATATTAATAGGTATAGTAACGTTAGCAAAATATACTGAAAAAAAAAATATGTCTATTTCTAGTTGAACATGAAACTTTCTATACTAAACCAGAGAAGAAGAAAGCTTTCAACTTGAAGGTTGAAAGCTAGAAATCACCAGAAACCTGTGAACTAGGAGACGGTAATGGCCGCGGCTGCGTCGAGCTTGTTTGCGGGCAAACCGCAGCTATAAGCTTCTCTTTTGTCAATGGATCCGACCCGTTATTAGACTTGATCACAAAAGTGTGAAACATTGTGTCTTCAGCTAATGATAGCTTAGACTCTGTTAGACTAATCTCTGAGTTTGATATCGCTTGTATGATTCTTGAAGCTGGATGTGAATCTAACGGTGAGATCACTCTTACAACGACTTCTTCTTTCATAGCTTGTATGTCAACTTCTGCTGGACTTTCTATTGTTGGAGTGTTTGATTCCGACAAGGTGTTGTTCTCTGTTCTTGATCTTTCATCTTCCATGATCTTGACTTTTTCTTGAAGCTCTTTGATGTAAGAAATTGCGTCTTCAAGAAGTGAAGCTTTGTCCATCTTTGAAATGTTTGGAACAACTGCGCGTAATGCGTAGAATCTTTGGTTAAGCTTCTCTCGTCTCTGTCTCTCGGCTTCTACATGGTTTAGTGGCTCTTCTCTTCCATTTGCAGGCTTTCTCCCTCGTTTCCTCGGTCTTTTCTCATCAACAAGAGAAGCTGTTCCTGCTCCTACTGCTAATAAGCTTGCTGGTCTTTTCTCGGTACAAGAACCTGACTTTTCGAATTGAGTGTTTGTAAATGGATTCGAAGAAGCTGCTACGGAAGATCCAGCAAACTCAATCTGCATCTTGTGATTACTATCGTCAAAAACCGAATTCACATTCTCTTGCACTTTCGCATCTATTCTCTGAGATGTGTAACCAAATGTTGCAACTTTATTGTTTTTGTTAGCCAAATCAAATTCCAAATTCGTCGAATTGAGCTTGTTAGGAACCGCGTGATGATCCGAGTTATTCAACTCCTGCCCGAAAAGCTTATGAATCCCTCCTCCTCCACTCATATTTGTTGCGTTTGAATTCACCATCAAAGGCGGCTTAACACTCCTCATGAACAAAGCTTGAACAGACTTAACAACTTCAACATTTTCAGGCAAAGACCAAACAGAACCAAGCTCAAGAACACCAGCATCAGTAGGAACCATAACAATAGTCCTAATTCCCGCGGATTTCGTCATAAAAGACCTAAAACAATACTCAGAATCAAAGTTAACCGCATCAGAAGAGAGCCAAACATGTTTCCCTGAAGCATAACACTTCCCCGGACCGCCTTCTCCATGATTAAAGAAGAAATACATTGAAGCCAAGAAGAAAATCTCAGTAGCTGTAACATTCTCTAAGCTCAAAGCATAATTGTCTTCATCAGATCCACCAAACAACCTATGAAGCTTCTGCAACACTCTCTTCCTCATATATTGACATCTCTCATCCTCCTCCTCTTTATAAACCCTAAACACTTTTGATTCCTCTTCCTCATTAGGCTCTCTACAACACCCATCTCCCCAACCTAACACTTGTTGTCCTGATCTAGACATCGTTTGTTGCCAGAAAATCGCATAGTTCCAGCTGAAACTCTCAGGGTTAGGCCAATCTACGAGACGAGAAAGCTTCTTGTTCAGATTATCATCAGTACCCATCACAAGAAACAGATTCTGATTCGAATTTGAGTTCGCTTTAAGAAAATCAGAAGCTGAGTTCCCTAAAACAGAAGCAAACACTGACTTATCTTCATCTTCCCATCCTAAATCACTCATGTTCATCATCATCTCTTATCACACAAAAACCCACCAAATCTAAAAAAGCTCTCAACTTTTTCAGATAATCTAAACCAAAAAAACCAAACCTTTCTTCTACGGAGCTTGAAGATGTTTGAAACCATATAAACCCTAGTCTCTCCAGCTTCAGATTCAAGTAACCCAAACCCAGTTGCGACAACCCTCGCCGGAGACTGATTCAGACAAACCCAGAACTTTTCCGGGAGAAAATCGATGAAAGTTTCGATTTTTAACACAAAAATTCAACAATTGAATGAGTTTTTGGAAACTGGAAAAGAGTATGAAAACAAAAGAGGTTGAAGAAGATACAGTTAGAGAGAGAGAGGAGTGAGGTAAAGTTTTTGTATGAAAGCTCTTTTAAAAACCTAACCATGGTTACTTATGCAAGTAATATTAACTTGGGTTAAGATATTAACTATGGTTGAGTTTCAAAATGTTTATAATTAGAAACCCGATTTATATGTGAACAAAATATAAAAAAAAACTATATTTCCTGATTTTATGATTAGTTACTTTGATTGTTTCTTTCCCGATAAAGATAAGAATCTATCTTCGTTTATTTTGCAAATTAAAAAATTATCATTTAAAACATTTTTTCCTATTTTCTTATTCATTTAAACTACTTAATTTTTGCTTCTCTTTGAATTCGTGTCTAAATCCAATTATATCATAAATGTAAAATATCAGTTAATCATCATAATAAACCAGTAAATATTTATTTGTTAAAAAAAAAAATATGTGAATATACAAACTGATCGACTGGCTCGAGGAATCCGTACTTTTATCCGCGATTATATTTTTGTAAATTCCATGTACCCGAATTGGTTTTTCAAATCGGCATACAGTAACTGAGTTAATGTTTGGTTGACAAAAAAAAAAGAACAAAAATATTACTTCCCCTGTTCCATTATATGAATTTTTTGAGATAAAAGTGTGAAATTTAAAAAACTTATTTTTTTGTATTAAAAATATTATTTATGTCAAAATAAAAATAATTCAACCATTAAAAATTCTTTCAGTTATTATTGAATTAAAGACATTAAAAATTTTACATAGATATTGTGAAAAAAGTTTATAAAATGAAACAAGAAAAAAAGTTTTAAAAAACTTATAAAATAAAACAGAACATATTTGTTTTTAGTAAATTTAAGGGACGATGTATACAATAATGATTATGCTTTATACACGTGTGTAAGTATGGATGACATATTAAAAAATGTATAAAATGGCATAGTCGAAAATTATAAATTATTTTAGTCGGCACCAAATAGGACTGTTTATATCGTTTTCTCTCAACCAATAAAAATAACTCACATGTGTATAAATATAAACTGTTGGTTATTTCATTTTTTTATTCAGAAATGGTTATTAACGTGTAATCATTTAATTGGGTTTTGTGTTATTATTGTCATTAATAGTCTTTTAATTCTTGTGTTTTTTTTCTTTGTTCACATCCTTTATCGAGAAATCTATTTGTCGCATACGATTTGCGTGAATCTCATGCCCAACAGTTAAACGTATAACAAAAGGAGTCTTGTGAGAGCACATGTGATGACTTTAACCTACTTTTCTTTTTTCCTCATGCTCTTGTGTTTGTAAATTTTTAATTGTTTGATCATCTTAAGTCTTAACTCACACATAACTAATAGCATATATCTATATAGTCACATGGTTATTATTTTAAACTGTTTTTATGACTACTATTGCTTAAGTTTATCTCGGGTTTAAAGTGAGATTAAGGGGTTGATTGATTAGAGTTGTTACGGTTAATATTTTTTAAAAAATTTACTGTAAAAGTTTTAGTGGTTGTGACTTTAAAAATAAACAAAAGTGAGATATTTAAATCTTTCTAAAAATTATCGCTTAAAAGTAAAATGTGAAGAAAATTGTTGTGAGGTTTTTAAAAAGTAATTTTAAGACTTTTAAAACAATAAAGTGTGATTGGGTCAAATATGACATTATTTTTTAAAAAAATATCTACGGTTTTTAAAGTGTAATTGTCAATCACCCCCTAGTCTCACAACGCATTATTCGTATGTACTAAACGTTTTTCAGTAACAATCAATCAATAGCATTTCATTAGTTCAAATTTCTCAGTTAATATTTTCATAAAATTATATTTTTTTATGATCAAAAGGTTTAGGACCCTTGGCTCTCTAATCCTCAGGATAAGGTCAGATCAGGTACGATGCTCCTATTTGACGAACTAACCCCTCCTAACGCAATTCGAACCCGTTACCTTTTCTTTTAAAACGATAATTTATCAATATTTAAAATGAATCTTTGTAACAATTAGAGGAAGTACTATTTATATCCAAAGTAAATCTTACGTCGACAACACTACACAAAAACTCTTCAAAACTTATAGTTTAATATCGCTTACTTGAATTTAATATTTAGTTTTTCATTTTGCTAATCCATTTGTTTTTTGTTTTTTCGGTACTGTCCATAGCTTATATGTGAAATTCCTACTGCAACAAACTTAACATCTTTAATATTTCATGATTTTTAAGAAAACAGATTGAATGTTTTGAATACTTAAAGAATATAGAAACTCCTACTTGTCAAATGTATCTATATATATATATAGATGAAATATAATAATATATGAATATGAATATGATGTACAATGCGACATGCAAAATTTGACCTTTTTTGTAGGTTAAGATGATAACGCCATGATTGGTGTCTCTTTGAGTAATGTGGAAGTCGCACCAACTTTAAAATTCTTTTGTTTTTTTTATAGAGCAAAACTCTATATAGTATTCAATCGAGTACGTATTTTAATTGTCCCCTAAATACTCTTTGGTTTTATAGAATAGGTTTATTTATGATATAACATATTTTAGAGACATATTACCAAAACCAAAATGAGTTCAATATAGATAATCAAGTTCCATACAATTTCGATTTTGATAAATTATTATTATTTTCTTAACGTTTAGATTTTATTAACATTGAATTGGATATATATCTGCATATTACATAACTACATAACGAAAGAGAACACAACGATAAACACGATGAATAACAATGATTTTATAGATTTTATTTTTAGATAATTTTTCTATGATAAACCGATGATAGTTATGTTAAAAGTTAAATTTGCTTAACATTGTTTGTTCTTTTTTTATCCACAAGAGAAACGTGAGTAGAACGCAACTTGAACGTGAAAGTAATTCGTCGAGAGAAACATGATTAATCCGATAATAATAAATATTTGGATTAACTTTGGTATATTCATACAAAGAAACTATTTTTTCTTCAATTTCAATTTTTGAATTACAAAACGAGATAGACATATATGCAATGAAATGAAATAAAGTACGAATAAAATAGATAAGAATAGGAAGTTAAAGAGGCCCACTAACGTATGGCAGAAAGGAAATGAGATGAGAAATGTGGGGACAGGTGGAGACATTTGTGCCTACGGTGGTCTTTATTACAGACAATTACTTCTCCTGTCTCACATGCCTTTTAAAAATTAAAATGATTTTTTTTTTTAATTATCTTATTTTCTTTTGTCAAAAATATAAATTTAATTATCATATTTATCGAAACAATTTGTCATCTTTCCCTTTTTTTTTTATTTAGCAGTTATAAACCATGTTTTAAAAATCCCGCATAAACCGACTATTCTCTGCATATTTTTTGATTGGTGATCGTTCGATTAGGTTCCGATTAAATCCGATTTTCTCAACACTGTCACTATTTAATCTATATGATTAATTTGTAACTAAAATTGACCAGTAAAATTAAACAACAATCTATTATAGTTTTTAAAATTATATAAATTAGTTAATTTGATCTATGAATAAATCAAAAATATATATAAGTCACGGTTATAAACACTATTGGTTTATCAAGTTTTCTTATACAAAATTACTTTAAGCATATATAATCGAGTTTCTAATTTAATAAAGGGCGTGTATAAACTATTTTTGAACCGGTTTGTTGAGACTTTTTTTATGAACCGGTTAAGAAATTTGAAAAGGTAAATTACGAAGTTAGTGGCAAAATATGATATCACATGAGGAATACAGGGACTAAAAAGTAAAGAATTGATTGGCTCACGCAATCCATCACGCGTTTTTCGTGGGCTTTGTGGGGCCCATGATATCGATATTTAAACTTTATTTATTTTTAAATATGGCTAAATACAGTAGTTGCGCCACGTTTCCCTTTTTTCTGTATAATCAATAATCTCGCACGTCTCACGTGGGACAAATAATAACGCAAATATTATTTTTTAACTATTAAATTTTGTATTATTTAAACAATAATTTAACATTTCATTTAATAATATTTAAATATTGATTCTAAAATATATCTCAAAGTTAATTATTGGTGGTAATGTTTTTTAATACCAAAGTTAGGTCAATTTTCAAATAAGGTTTGAGATTACAAAATTTCAATGTTTTTTTTTTTTGTCAACAATTGGATCGACAAGATTATCCTGGGATTGGCCGGTGGACCTTTAACCACTTGATCTAAAAACAATTTCCCATTCATAAATCACGACTTAATGTTGTTTTTTTAACATTAGAGTTTTATTAATATTGAATCGGATACTAAGGTAAATTACATAACGAAAAAGAAGATAAAAATTGACATGATAAATAACAATGATTTTATGGTTTTTTCCACGATAAATATACGATTCAAACCGTAAAAAACGAACAAGAAAAATAAAAGAAAACGCATAAGAAACACTAACAGGATCCGGTGTTTAAGCAACTACCAATCACCAATCTCTAAATCGAAGAGGAAGATAATATGAAGTTGGCGGCTAGAGTTTTAGGAAAACTCTATAAGAAATTAGGGTTTGTTTCAATCGAGTTTTTTTTTCCTAAGCTCTAAAAAGTTTTTCAACAAATCATATGTGGGCATGGACCTGCTTGTTTTGATGAAACATGGACCTGATTTTCTAGTGGAAACATATGTGGGCATATGTCAAATGGGCTTATAATCGGAGCCTTGCATCTTCAATTGGGTGGAGGCCCATTATTTTATCTAACAAATCATGATATTTTGAACATATCTAAATATTCGATTTTGTGTTTAAAATTTTGTATTATTTTTTGTTTCAAATTGATTAGAGCATCTTTAATGAAGAAACCCTTCTTAAAATCAATTTTTTTATTAATTTTTTCTTTTTTTTAAAAAAAATAATTAATAAAAACCCATCAATCGCGGGCCGTCACGTGGCAGTGGGGCCCGCGAACAGCGGAAAAACTCAACAAGAAACGGTTTTTATTTTAGAGATTGTAGATACGTTTCTTAGTTATTGTGGTGGGCCCATTGAATTTTTAATTTAAAAAAAATGCTAAGAGACTCACACAGTCTCTTTGTTAAAGATGCTTTTAGTGGAGTGTACTGTATAATATTAGGAAAGAGAGAGGAAATGGGGAACAAGAGGTTAGGAGGTGATATAGGTTGTTGTTGATGCTCATCATATGCAGCTATAACCACTAAACTCTGTCTAATCTTATTTAGCAATATTGTAATTGGAAAACACATGAATAAAGTAGAGTGGAATTTGAAAATAATATCTTTTTATGCTCAAAACTTTATCTTTTTTTTTTTTTTGTAAATTTATACTATTTCTAACATCTCTATAACAAGTTAAAAAAACTTATTTTTTGATAATTCAGAGTAATCGCATACCAAAAAATTCAAAATAATTATTGGGAAAGAGTCGTTTACGGACTGACAGGATCGCTCTCCAAATTTACAAATGTGATGAAAACAAGGGTTCATACCCGTGTAGATATCTATAAACAAAACACTAAATTTCATACCCGTGTAAAAACTCATCATTTTTAAGACAACCAATGATATTATTTAGTTATGTCTTAGATTGTAAATAATGGAGAGAGAGAGAGAGATTAAGACTCATCGACCTAGTGAGAGAGAAAGAGATGGTCATATGATATGATCATGTGATTTATCATTTGGTCCCCTCGTTTTGTTATTTTCCTTTTGTGTTTTATAATATATAACAATAGCATTTTACAATAATTTAAAAAAAGTAGAGAATTTACAATGGACCAAACATTTTTTAAATAGTAACTTTCTTCTTTCGACTCTTTTAAAACTTTCTTCTTGTAAGTGTTAGTTTGTGTTGTAAATATTTCTTTCCCTAATTCTTTTTTAAAAATTGACCAATCCTTTGTCACACATGTGAAAGGTGCCTTTATTTGAATAAAATTGGAGAAACACAAACAAATACTATGAATACTTTGCTTATGTATAAAAGTTAATGTACATCCACCATAGAAACATCGTTTTATAAAATAGAGCAATTATAGAATGGCGCTATGCCAGACCCTTGTGTTGCGGATAGACGAGTTGCTCGTGCACTCTAACTTCTAGGTTCTGGTCAGTCTGATCAAACGAAAAGAAGATCATATTGATATTTTTGGTTTTCTATTTTGATCATATTGATCGTTTCTATTTTGTTTCGGTTATTTTTATTCCGCGTTCAACAAACTATTTAGCTGATTTGTTGGCCAAACAAGCTTTATCTGCTCCGATTTTTTCACTATATGAAACTTAATAAAATTCGTATATTTGTGATAAAAAAAGAACGTAATTATAGAATGGAAGAAAATGGATGAATAATCCTCAAAAATATAATACAATGTTTTTTTTTTTCATAAACCAATATATGTTGTTGACATATTTTATGAAAAACTATATGGAAAGTGTGAATCCAAGTGCATTTTCTGAAATGTAAATTGACAAGTAGCAATTTAGAATACAGTACACGAATCTAATCTCTAAATTGTAGCCGACTAAATGGATCGGATCCGTTGCACAAATGGTAACAAAGATAATCATATTATAATTAAACCGAACTTTAATTAATCTTGTTTTTGATATCCATGAGCTTAATTAGAGATTCCATACGAGTTATATATATGACCTTGCACTTTAAGTAAAGGGAAGAGTCGTTTCTCACATATAATATGAATGAAATATTTGCTTAATTACTACTAATCACCTGTTAAGAACTTATAAATATTTTAAAAGTCAGTATTTGTAAGTAAAAGAAAATATAAATTAACTTGTGTAATGGTATTAATAGATACGAAGTTGGAATCAAATCTCCTTTTGTTTACTAAGAATAAAATCTTCTTTTCTTGAATGTTAATTGTTAACTTAAGCCAACCATTTGATTCTCTTCTCTCTTTAATTACGCCTATATTAATCTTAATTTAAACAAACCGTGATTTTGTTTCTGTTTAATTATAACATATTTTCATTTTAAGGTCCATATATTAAAAAAAACATGAAGTCATGATGTTATTTTCCCATAAACTCCACTTTCTTTTTGAATTTGATGACGATCTATTGACATGCATATTCAGGGTCGGCCCTCGGTCATGCGTTACGAAACATTTGTTTCAAGTCTTCAAAATTTTGAATTAATATGCATAGACCAATTGGCTTCAAACCGAGCAAAAAAAATTATGTATAGAATTCGACCTCCAAAACTGTATAAATTTATAACTCCTCAAATCACAGGACCGACTATGTGCATATATATTTACAAACCGAATACTCGTTGTTCTTAATCAATTATTGTGGTGATTAATTACGACTAAACTAGTAATTAACTATAATCTCCAACAAACAAGCAATCAAACGTAGACTACGTAGTATTAGAAAAAAATATTGTGACATTAATACCGTTGCACTCCTAATCAAGCAATTATTAATAGGAAATTAATATAATGTTTATATTACTATCCATGCATAATAATATTCCTAACCAACAATTTGAGGCAAACTTTCATTGTTCGTTTTCTCTTTTTGTATTTTAATAATTTGAATATTATCTGTAAAAGGTATACCTTTTGTGTTGAAGTATTCACAACTTAAGTAAAATGATTTGTTTTTGTAGTTGGTTTTACTGATTGAATTACAAAAACAAAATTGAATTTGATTTACAAGTATATAGTGAGGGATCAACACACAGTCAATTCTATTATTACAACTATAGTAATAGAACGAAAAATATTTCTAGGCACTATCTTTTTTTTGTAATACTTTTTTTTTGTTAAAATATTTTTGTAATATTACAAAAATATTTGATACTAATATTTAACGTTATCATTTGGTACGTAATATAACAAAAGTATTTGATACGTAATATTTTTGTAATGATACAAAAATATTTTGTAATATTTAACGTTATCATTTGGAATTGATTTGATACGTAATGCATAATATTCCCATGCAGATAAGAATAATGCAAAGGAAAAATTTGTGTTTTCGTCAGCTATCAGATACCTCCAAATATTTTTACAAAATTTATTTACCTTTTTTTAACATTATTGAATATGTTTTTGAGTCACAATAATTGATCACAGAGACTATTTTTGAAATTTTTTGAAAATTAACTATAAACGTTTGATAGATAGCAAAAAAATCTCTGTCGCCACATTCATGAGCCAACACATTTGCCTGCCACGTGCCAGACACAAACACAAGAAAAGAAAAGAAAGTAACAGCACCGTTAAATCTAACTAACCCCGTAACGTTACTGTTAAAATCTAACAGACCCTTAACGGCATCATCTTTTGGCTTCACGCGCCTTATTAAGAAGCTAGCATAAGGTTAGTGATAATTACAGCTAAACTATAAAAACTACATTTAATACAAAGCGCATAAAGAAACCGTTAACAACGGTCCAGATTCACTCTCGCAATTATTGAAACCATACGTTTCCTTCAAAAAAAACTTCAACAAAAAGCAAAAAAACAGCATGAAGTTTGTCAATGAATGAAGAAAACGACAGGGAGTTCGAAAGGAAAAAAAAAATGCAGAGAGGGAACTAAAGAAGATGTTTCGTAACTGAAACTGAAAAGCCATCGAAACTATAAATTTTTTATTACATCTTACAAACAACAGTGATCTTTAATGAATTTATGTCTTGTAATGAATTTAGACATAACCGTCGTGTCTTGTTAAAGGAAAAAAAAAGAGTTCTCTGTTTTTTTTTTATTACCCTTCTTTGATTCTTCTTGAGTGTTTGTTTTGATGGGTTAATTGCTTTTGAGGGTTTTGATTCTTTGAAGCTAGATTGAGTTTTTCTTTAGTTTTTTCTTCTTGGGTAATCGAAATTAGTAGAAAAGTTTCGATTTTTATATTCTTTTACCATCTGGGTTTTCTCCATTAATGGCGAATGTAGATGATGATGATGATGTTTTCAGAGGATCAGGTTAGTTAAAAGAGTAGCTTTCTTTTTATATTTTTACTTCAATTATCTCAAGTTCAAGTCTTTTCTTTCATAGCATTTTAATTTCTACTATAATTAGCTTTGAGTTGAATCTGTTTTGTTTAGGATCTTATGATGATGAATTGTACATGGAGCTGTGGAAAGCTTGTGCAGGTCCACTTGTGGAAGTTCCTCGTTATGGTGAAAGAGTTTTCTACTTCCCCCAAGGTCACATCGAACAAGTAAATCCTAAAAACTATGATCATCAATCTCCTTTTTAATCTCTTTCTCAAATTTTGAGATTATTTTGAAGTTGGTGGCTTCGACAAATCAAGGAGTAGTTGATCAAGAAATACCAGTTTTCGATCTTCCTTCGAAGATACTTTGTCGAGTTCTTAGTGTCTTGCTGAAAGCAGAGCATGAGACTGATGATGTTTATGCTCAGATCACATTACAACCTGAGGAAGATGTAAGTTTTTTTCTTTCTCTTTGTTGTTAACTAATGTGATTAATCAAAACACAATTTTTGATTACCTTTCTTGTTTTGTTTTTTGCAGCAAAGTGAACCCACAAGCCTTGATCCGCCTCTAATCGAACCTGTTAAACAAACGGTTAATTCGTTTGTTAAGATTCTTACAGCTTCTGATACAAGCACTCATGGTGGCTTCTCTGTTCTTCGTAAACACGCCACTGAGTGTTTGCCTTCTCTTGTAAAAAACGCTTTGATTCTTTACATCTTCACATTTTGGTTTTGAATATGTCGTTATATGATTTGATTTTGATCTCGAATTCTTAGGATATGATGCAACCTACACCGACTCAAGAACTAGTAGCTAGAGATCTTCACGGATACGAATGGAGGTTTAAGCATATATACAGAGGTAACAAGAAACTCTTTAAGAGAGTCTCTATGAGATTAAGATTTTGAATGAGTTTGTTTCATTCAATAGGACAACCGAGGAGGCATTTACTTACAACAGGTTGGAGTACATTTGTAACCTCGAAAAGACTAGTAGCTGGTGACGCGTTTGTGTTCTTAAGGTAGTTAAAGAACCGCCTCAAGTCTTTACTTTCGCGAGCTTCATAGTAATCTTATATACTAATGTTGTTTAAAGGGGTCAAACCGGGGATTTAAGAGTTGGAGTTAGACGTTTAGCTAGGCAACAAAGTACAATGCCTGCATCCGTTATCTCGAGTCAAAGTATGCATTTGGGAGTTCTCGCTACAGCTTCTCACGCGGTTAACACAAAAACTCTGTTTGTTGTCTTCTATAAGCCGAGGTAAAGTTTCGAACTTTGCATTTGATATTAAGGTTTGCTTGCTAGTGAAGGGGTTTTAGATTAATGTCATCTCTCTTTTTGTATCAGAATAAGTCGATTTATAATCGGTGTGAACAAATACATGGCGGCGATGAAGAAAGGATATTCTATCGGTATGCGGTTTAGGATGAGATTCGAAGGAGAAGAGTCTCCTGAGAGAATGTATAGATTTCTCATTTGCCTCTTTTGATCATTTGTTGGCTTTTTCATCAGTCATTTTCTTGATTGTTATTGTCTTCTATAGATTTACGGGTACGATAATTGGTATTGGAGATCTTTCTTCTCAATGGCCAGCTTCGAAATGGAGGTCATTACAGGTTTAGTAAAATGTGAACTATGTGAGATTCTTGTAGCATTACTTTGTGTAGATTTTGAATATTCTTCCTTGTTTGTTTAGATCCAATGGGACGAGCCATCTTCAGTTCATAGACCAAACAAGATTTCACCGTGGGAGATCGAGCCTTTCTCGCCATCCACGATAGCTCCAACGCTTGCTCAACCGCAATCAAAGTCCAAACGGTCTAGACCAATTGGTTCATTAGTTTCAGGTAGCTTCAAAATACAAAACTTTAGTGATTTATAAAAGACTAAGTCCATTGTGTTACAAACAAATTACTATGAACTTCTTTTGAAACATTTGTAGAAATCACAGGGAGTTCTGTGGCTTCTACTTTGTTGAGTAGCTTCCCGCAGAGCTACGAGTCTAATCCATCACTTAAACTGTTGTTTCAAGATCCGGAAACTGGAAAAAACTCGAATAAATCCGCGTTTTCGAGCGGATTACAATGCAAGAAAACCGAGACTCCGGTCACAAGTTGTTGTAGGCTATTTGGGTTTGATCTCATGAGCAAGCCTCCTGACAATCAACTAATAAGTATGGACTCAAACAACTCTGTCTCTACCAAATGTCAACATCCTAACTCGTCGAATTCACCAAAGGAGGAAAAGCAACAAACATCCACAAGAAGCCGAACCAAGGTAAAAAAAACCGCTACTCTATTAGGGATAAATATCTCACATCGGAAGTTGGAAAGATTATAATTAATATATAAAGTAATATATAATTTATATGGGTCAATCCACTCATTGCTAACTGAGTTCGAAGGCTATGTAACTTGACATAAAACTCAAAAGGCGATGGTTTGACCCTGCCATGGGGGATTAGGAGTCCACGGGCTCTGAATCTCCTGGCTATAAAAAAAACGAATTTTCGGTCTCTAAAAACGCGACTTACGTGTGTGTTTTTTCACTTGAAAAGGTGCAAATGCAAGGAACAGCGGTTGGACGAGCAATTGATTTGACATTGTTAAGATCATACGATGAATTAATCAACGAGTTAGAGAAAATGTTTGAGATTGAAGGAGAGCTAAGTAGTCCTAAAGAGAAATGGGCTATTGTGTTTACAGACGATGAAGGAGATATGATGCTTGTAGGAGACGATCCATGGAAGTAAGTTTCTCTTTAATCTTGAAACTCTCTTTGTCTCTATATCTTTTTTTATGATTGTGTTTTCTTTAACATAAACACTTTGAATGTGGTGCAGTGAGTTCTGTAAAATGGCGAAGAAGTTATTCATATATTCAAGTGATGAAGTTAAGAAAATGATGAGCTCGAAGTCGTCATTGTTGGATGATGAAGTTACAATCATAAATCTTGAATCGGACCAGAAGACAGTTCATGTTTAGTAACTAAAGTTCTTGAGTTCTCTTTTCTTTGTTTAGTGATTCGATGAGAGAATTTAACAAAATGAAAAATAAAAAAAATTAGGGTGGTTTTGTTTTAATTAAACAGCATAAAAGACTGTATTATCATAATTCATAAACTAATTAAGTTTACATCGTCTTTTTTGTGGAAGTGTTATTACTTTTTCGACGTGGCTTTTGTCTTTAATGACTAATGAGTGTTGGAACAAAACATATATCAAATCTCTTTTCAAAAAAAAAAATTATGTTTTTTTGATAATTTTTTTTTTATAACTCGGGTGTCCAGATCCCACTGAGGTAGGTCCAGACTAGCCGGTCGGGTCCTAGATCAAAATCTTTTTTGAACACACAATGCTATGGACAATCTCTTGCACCGTACCGGAGCGCATGTCAAAACCCTTTTTAAACACACAGTACTATGGACAATCACTTGCACCGTACCGGAGCGCATGTTAAAACTCCAAAGATGTCCAGAGACAATGTGATGTAGTTCCATCTGGCAGGGTACGAACTCGCAACATGTCGCTAGAAAGAGGTCCGCTCTTACCGGTAGGCTACATTGATCCGGATAAAAAAAAAATTATGTTGTAGAAGTAATATGATTTTTTTTTTGTCTGCGTAGAAGTAACATGATTATTTCAACTTCTTGTTGGGTTAAATGACTATTATTTACTATTTGCTACGATTTATTTTCCTTGTTTTGTTCTATTTGTGGATGTAATGATTCTACTTGGGCATAATAAAATGATCATGGGCCCATAACATTGTTAATGTATAAAACTATCACATATGCCCTCAATTTTTCTTAGATTTCATAATTCCAATACAAGAAGAGAAACACCTTTTACTGTTCAAACCGCAACAGGAAATGCTATTTGAACAGTAGTGGTTCAAAGCATGCAACGAGCAGAAATAAAGATAAGACTTTGGACTAGGAAAAAATGCAACATTACGAGCTATTCGTAAAATCGGTATATTTTTTATGTTTCGTACAAGTTGTAACTCCTACGCCACATGATGGTTGTAAACCCCTTCAATTTTTTTTAGATTTCATAATTCCAACCTTCATATTTATAGTCAACGAACTAATTAAACCCAAGTAAAATTTGTCATATCCGTTAATTTGGTAAATTAATATTATTATGATAATCTATTTTGTTAAATAGTAATTGTATTAACCTGCTCCCTTAATCTCTTGGGTTACGCGTACAAAAAGACCCACCTCACTTTTATTTATTTAATTGTATTATTATTATTACTATATATTATATGATTATTTGACTTTTATTATTGAGAAAAACTCTCACCTAAGACCACATTCATCGTATTTTATTAATTTTATTAAAAATGGTTATATGATCATAAGAATCTTTAGATATGCAAAAAGCATACTAAGCTTGAGAGAGATCATATAAGGTTAGTGTCGGTGTGAATGTTCATTTATGAAGATGAAACCACATTTTAATTATGAGTCCACTTTGGGCTTCACTTTATATCACTGATCACAAGTATAGTAAATTTTGTCGGCAGATAATTTTTGACATCACCCCCTTAATTACGGGTAAAAAATAATTAAATGTTAGGGCAAATTTGCAAATATTTAATGTCCGTGGATTAAAAAAAAAATCAATAATGTGAGTGTTTTACAAAAATATTACGCTTTTGTGTAAAAAAAAAAGTTAGAAACAAAATAGTAGATTTGGAAAATGAAATAATTATTGATCTATGGTTATGGTTCGATGTTTATATTTCCCCTAAATGTTAGTGCTGATTATGAAAAAATTATGACAAAATAAAAGAAAGAAAGGAAGATGATTGTCACGAGCTTCATGAGGTTCGCACTGTTACATTAAACCTCTTAAAGAATGTTTTACTTCAAATATAGAAAGGTGAAAAAATAGAGTGATTAGTAAAACACTAATCATTCTCTTAAATAGTTTATTATTACTGGGTTATAATTACTTTTAGGGCTGGACATTTTATCCGATACCTGAATCCGAATTCGAAGTCGATACGAAATACCTGAACCGATCCGATCCTGAACCAAAAAACATCCGAACAGGTTTTGATTCCAAGTATTTCGGGTCTCGGGTAATACTCGAATCCTACTCGAATTCGAACGGATATCCGAAAAACCCAAAGAAACCGAAGCCGAAACTGAAACACAACAAGTAGCCGGAGATATCTAAATAGCCGAAAATATTGAAAATATCCAATAAAACACTCCAGAATGCCCGTAAAAATATCCGAAATATCTGATAAACCCCGAAAAATCCAGAAAAAATACTCGAAATATATGAAATACCCGAAAAATCCGTAATACCCGAAAATCCGAAATGCCCTAACCCGAATATCCGACTCGAAATTACCTGAACTCGTGTCTATCCGAACCGAACCCAAACCGAAAACTAAATAAATCCGAACAGATTTTATAAGACCGAAATTCGCGATCTGAACACGAACCAAATCCAATGGGATATCCAAACGTCCAACTCTCTTTCACAGTGCTATAGTAAATGGTGATGCAGCGAGAAGCACCACAAATACAAAAAAAAAAATTCACCGTTTTAAAATAATATTATATGGCTGATATTATATTCATTGAATAGTAAAAATCAAAACAAATAATGGTTTAGTCAATAATAATATTTTGGTGACGTGGTCTGTCAATTCACTATGACAAAAAGAGTATTGACTTTTATGAATGGTTGTCTATTGAAAAGAAAACATTAATAACCAAAAATGATTTTAGAGACATATTTAATGCATTGTCTTTTTATTTCTTCACTCTCCACTACCTAAACTAAAAGAAGAAGAAAAACACACAACCTTGAGCTCCAAGAAGAAAGAAACAGAGAGCAAAACAAAAAAAGATGAGAGAAGAAAAGGAAGAAGAGAAAGCAAAGATGGCACTTGTGTTAGCTACAAAGTCAAGATCATTGTTGTACACTTCATCACCTGCAAGTCCATGTGTGTTTGCTTCTCCTATTCATACTCTTGCTTCTGTTCCTTTTTGTTGGGAAGAACAACCAGGCAAGCCCAAGAACCCTCTTCTTCCTCTTTCTTACCCTAAGTGTCTTCATCTCCCACCTCGCTTGCTCCTTCCTGGTGAGTTTACACAATTGCCCTTGCCTGAGAGGAAACATGGCAGGCTCTTTGGCTTCTTCTTGAGGAAGAAGGGGAGAAGAGAGGTTGTTGTTGGGGATAGTTATGTGTTTCTGTCGGAGAAAGAGAGAGGAGGAGATGTCAATAACAACAACAACAATATGAAGATCATGAAGTTTAACAGATCAGGGAGTTTCCATGGTGATGGCTATGTAAAAGGATCTCACTTTTGGGTAAAGTACTTGTGTTTCCTTTTTGGTTCTTTCTTCGCGCTTTCGCCTTCCCAAGTCTGTCTTCTTGGTTAATGGGGTTTGGTTTTGGGGAAATGCAGGGAAGTTTATGCAAAGGATTGAAGCAAGCAATGCCATGGAAGAACAAGAAGCTGCGAAGAGACCGGCTTTGAGCATATATGTTCAACCACATTTTGCAAGACAAAACATTGATCATCTCTTTTATCTATTGAAGATCAAGTTTATGTAAAAGAGCTACTAAGAGTTTATGTAAGCCTAGCAAATTTAATCATAATGTAAAACTATTATCTTTGTGATGTATATGTATATATATCTCAAGACTCATGCCAAAATAAAAGAAAGTCTCAAGCTTTTCAATTTGTCATTAAGAAATGAATACATATGATAAGTAGGATGAACTACACACATGCCTTTATATAAGTTTCAGAACAAAAACATGAGCTTGGCTTATTTCATTTGTAAAAGAGAGAGAGAGATAGAGTTAAGACACAAAAAAGGAATCTGAAAGTAAGAAGAACACATGGGGAGAATCATAGCTTGGATTAGCTCTGTTTCTTCCCCGTGACACCGGCAATCACCTGCAAAAGCAAATATGATCATGACAAGAGTTTTTGCAAAGTCATCATACACGAACTATCGAAAGAACTCTCAAAATCACAAGAACATGAAGCACAACGAGGAGGAATAAAACACCGAGATGATGTATAAGCTACAAAGGCAACTCACATATGAATTTAACAACAAGAATATCAACAACCACAAGCTTCCATGGCAAAATCTATTAGACAGGACGATTTTAACCGTAGAAGTAGATAGATTTCGTTGTAACACTTACATCGGTTAGAGGGGGAGCTTTAACTTGTTTGGATGCCTCGAGTGAATCGAGAATAGGCCTCACAACAGCAGGCAGAAAGAGTCCTACAAAGATGAAGAGAACCATAATCAACACATTGCCTTTTGCAAACATTCACAAGATCAAAACTTTCGTATTCGAAAGCAAGATACGAACATAACACAATTTAACTACTAAGCCTACACACATACAATCTCTTTGAAAAAACCCTAGATACAACGAGATGTCGCCGTACATACAATCTGATCAAGCATTTCTACATTCTCAAACCCAAATTGAGCAAAACTAAGCATAGATTCAACGAAGATTTTCCCAGAAACTAGATAAATTTTGAAGCAAATCGATTTATAAGGAAGAGGAAAATGGCGATCTGATCTGTGAGAAACAAAAGTAATAGAAATTGAATTAGGGTTTCGTACCTACGCCGCCGATTAAGCAAGAGGCGGCGACGACTGGCTCCTGAGCAACGAACATCCTTAGTTTCTCCATCACCGCCATTTTCGCAATATCGGAGTTCGTCAATGTCTTTACGATTTGATTTGATTGATAGTCTCCGATTCCTACTACTCATTTTCTCACTTGAGGATTTCGGATCTCCTCTCGGGTCGGGTCGGATGAATCGGGTCGAATTATGGGCCCAAATATTCGAATTCGGCCCAATACTTAAAAGTTTATATTATATATTAAAATCTATAAATTACACAAAAATAAGCATTTAAACTTTTAAGCGAAACGTGTCAAAAAAAAAACTTTTAGGTGAAAAAAAAGCATTTAAACTTTTAATGAAATCCTCAAAACCTAAACAATTTATATGAAATATTTAAAAGTTGAAAGGCTTATAGGTAATTTTGTGGATAAACCTTAAAAAATCATTATTTATTTTTTGACAACCAAAAAATTAAATTACTTCTTTAACCCAAATTTTCATAATCTTTTTGTTTCTTAAAAAAATGGGGGAAAATATAGTAAAAATCCCCCAATATTTTATTATTTGTTTTTTGAATCATAAAACCTAAATAATGTTTTTTTTTTATTATTGTACACTAAATTCACCCAAAGACTTATTTTGTGTAATTTATAGATCATAAAGCTAAGAAATTAACATATGCATATGTTCCATGAAAGAAAGATAATTTCATATGTTTTTTTAAAAAGAAAAAATCAAGCTTTAAAAACACAAATATTAACAAAATTCTTATAATAAATATATACATTCTCATTAATGAAAACCAAAAGCTGCACTCCTTGAAGCAATCTTAAAACTCATTTTAAGATCATCAAAGCTGCTCATTGAGAGAAAAAAGATGAAGATGTCTCTCTTCTTCTTCTTCTTACCATTAGAAAGATAGTATCTGCATCCATCCAACAGTCCATCCAAGAAGCAAACCAGCACCAACAAGACTCATCCCCAAGGCTAATCCAACCGCGTAATTAGCTGCATTGTTCGGTTTAGTCCTTTTGCTTCTTCTCTTATTTCTCCCTGGCTTTCTTGCTTTCGCATCCCTCCAAGGGATGGAAATCGGTGGTTCGTTGTTGTTCTTGATCTTCTTGTTCTTGATTTTGAGGTAAAGTGCTTCAAGCTGAAGCAGTTGTAGCCATTGCTTATACCCGAAAAGCTCAGAGGCTTGTTTGAACAAGAGTTTCACCAAGTGCTCTTTCTCCGCATACGCTTCTTTAGCCATGTTTTCCGCTTCCCTAGCTCGCGTTTGAGAATGCCTCAACGCTTCTAATAGCTCACTTTTGCTTAAATCAGACTCAAACTCAGCTTCCGTTCTGTTCTTGCAGAAGTTTCCTCTGCTTGATCCTTGGTTAGAAACAGAGTAATGTCGGAATCCACTAGAGTCGAAACTACGTGGACTACCGATAAAAGACCGCGGTGTAGGTAGGTCGCAATTCTCAACATACTCTAGAGATCTCTGTGCAACCAAAGAAGCTAATTCATCTTTATCCGTAGTTCGCCACCACGGTCCAGCTTTTTCGTTAGAAATATGATTCCAAGGAGAGCTCGGATCGAAAGCTAGCTCATCTAACTTCTTCTCAGATGAACCATAAGATTCACTCGTTTCCATCAATTCTTGAAACCTTTCGGAATCACAAGACTTTGCTCCCTCAGCCTCCAATGGCTTATTCACTTGATGATGATCCCACATTCTGGTGGTGTGTGGTGATAAATCAGGAAAATTCGGGTTTCGACGATGAAGAGGCATGAAACCTGAAGAAGTTGATTGGTCATGTGGATCGATACAAGCTCGAGCGGAATCTTGTTCAACTTGTTTAGGTGAAGCAGTTGTTGATGAAGAAGAAGAAGAAGATTGGCAACAAGTTAACTTAGGAGCTCTTTTAGCGTCTTCTTGAACAAAGCAACGATTCACAGTTCTTTGCCATAAAGCTCTTGCTTCTGCTCCTGCCATCATTTCACCATAACTCTGAACACAAATACAAAAGACAAAATGTGATTCACTGATTTATAGAAAAATCTTTTCTTGAGATGACCAAACATAATAACATCTAGTGATAAAGAGAAGACAGATCTTATCAAAAAAAAAGAAGAGAGAATCTGATGTTTTGCTTTAAAGGAAATTGAAGAATTAGTTCCTAAATTTTTTTTTGTCAACAAGCAAAGCAATCAGAATCAAATTAAAATCAAATACTTAAATCAAAATTCAAACAATTATTCTTTGCAATTATAATCAAATTGGAATCAAATTCAACTCAATTATTAAAACCCTAGAAGAAGAACACACACATACACACAACAAAAAAAGACATCAAACCGGATGAGACCAAAGACACGAAGACAAGAGATTGTCGGCACCATATAACATAACCATCAGCTAAAAATCGAAAAATTTCAGAGAAAAAAACCAAAATTATCTGCAGAAAAACTAACCAGAAGAAGAGAGTGAAATCAATCACGAAAAAATAATATCAGATTTGACGAATAGAGAGTAGTCACTCTCGTGAAGAGTTGTCTGAATTTTTTTTTGTTTGGTTTCGTCTGATTAAAGTTTTGGGAGTTTTTGAATGTTGCAGTTTTATCATTTTCTTCTTGTATGTCATTGAGCACGCAAACTTCCACTAAACCGCTGCGTTTTAATTATGATCCTGTGTGTTTGAGTCCACGGATTTACCCGTAGTTTTTCAGGAGAGCCGTTAGATTATATATTAAGTGACACGTGTGGTGAAACAGTAACATTGCTCTTCTTTTTCTTTTTACGGATAAGATCATTTTTATATGGAAATCTGGCTCTAGTCTTGACTAAATAAAAAAAGATTATATCATAATTAATACTAGTAAAGTAGTAATTACGTTGCTGAAATGATTTTAGTTAAATCGAATCCACTTTTTTTTTTTGGTTAAATTAATTAGTTGGAAAGATGAATCGCTTAAAGCCGGTTTAGATGGTAAATTAATTTGATTTTTAGTGATTGATTGATATGGTGAATTTTGTAGAATAACCTAAAAAAAATTATTTAGTTTTTTTCGTTTCAAAAAAAAAAATTACTAATTAAATATTGGAGAGTTTTACTATTTTACTTATCCATTGTGAAGGCAAATTGAGGGTTAGGGAGAGTAATTTTTTTTGGGATGTGCCAAAAACTTAATTTATATTTTTTTTGTTAGTTCTTTTATATATATATATATATATATATATATATATATTTTGTAGGCAAACCGGGCCACAACGGGTCGGCCCAGTGGCCCTAGCCCTATTCTCAGGATTTTACCCCTCACACACGAGGAGTCCGGATCACAACGGACCGATCCGGTAGTCTACAGCCCTGCATACAGGGTGTACGTGCACATGTGCGCGACCGAGAGTTCGAACCTACGACCTCCAGATTTATGAGCTGAGCACTTTGCCAACATGCTACAAACCTAGCTCGGTTAGTTCTTATAATTTCTCTTAGTTGATATTGACTACAAATGCTTTTTATAGAAAACTTTTGCGTATTTACTTTTTACATGAACTAGGTGTCACTCACTAGGATTTTTTATATATGCTATTTTGGTATAAAATATACATATTTGACAATTAGGTACAAACTATAGAGGATGTAAAGATAACAAGTTAGTAAATTGAACGTTAGGTGAAGCAAAATTTCTTCAGGTCATTATGGTTAATTTGTCTCTCTCCACTATTCTCCAATTGATAGTTACATTAGATATTTTTATTATGGAGTTTCATAGTTTTGTTAGCATAAATATATTCATCATTATTATCACCATAAGATATCTCCTATATACAACTAACTTCATTAGAATAATTATTTAATGAAATGGACCCTTATCTTAACTTTAATATTATTAGGGATGAAAATGGGTTTAATCAAACATTTGATGATTCATATCATTTCGTCTGCATCACACAATTATGGCTCGGTTTAATAATAAAACCACAAGATAATAATCCACTACATAATACAATATTAGGCGAATTCTTAGCCGTCAAAGATTTATAATCTTATTAAATAGAGTCGAGCTAATACAAAGTTGTTCCAATACAAAATATTTTTACAGAAACGAAATAATGCATCAAAACTAAAACAAAATTTAATCAGATTGTATTATTAAATCTCAGTTTACCTTTGCAATACTAACTTAAAAAAAAATACAAAGTTGTAAATAATAGTTGAACAAACCTTAGCAATTTAACAAATATTAAGCTTACGATAAATGTGAAAGGATGATTTTATTATCTATTAAGTGTACAATATTTATAGTACGATGAGTCCTGTAGGGTTACAAATATTTACAAAGAGCTCCTTATAGTTCTTGTGTCTTACACGCCCTCGCAAGATGGAGGCAATTTGTTGACGCCAATCTTGGACATTATTTCTTGATAGCGGGTTCTTGTTAGAGGTTTTGTGAGCGCATCAGCCAATTGATCCTTGGTGGAGATATGAGAGACACGTAGAATACCATTTTGTACATTGTCACGTATGAAGTGATAATCCAGTGCCAGATGCTTCATGCGAGAGTGAAAAACTGGATTTGCAGAGAGGTAGGTGGCACCAACATTGTCACAGTATATTACTGGGGGCTTTGGCAACGGTATTCCCAAGTCAGCGAACAAGGAACATATCCATCGAAGTTCGGAAGCAGTGTTTGCAACAGATCGATACTCTGCTTCTGTGGATGAGCGAGCAACGCCACGTTGTTTGCGAGAAGACCAAGAGATCGGGTTGGTGCCAACGTAGACAATATAGGCATTAGTAGAGACATAGTCGTCAGAGTCACCGGCCCAATCGGCGTCGGAGTAGGCATCTAATGTCAGGGGGCTTTGTTGACGTAGTAGTATCCCATGTGTAGGCTTGCCTAGTAGATAACGGAGGACTCGCTTAACGGCTTGCCAGTGATGGTCGGTTGGTTGGTGCATAAATTGTGAGAGACGATTCACAGCAAACGCAATATCAGGTCGTGTAAGAGATAAATATTGCAAGCTACCAACCACGCGACGATATTCATTTGGATTAGAAAGCTTTGTACCCGAAGAAAGTGAGAGTTTTGGCGACGGTGACATGGGAGTAGGCGTTGGTTTCGCGTTTTGCATCTTTGTTTTGGTGATGAGATCAGAGATATATTTGGTTTGACGGAGATGAAGACCTTGTGGCGTACGCGTTATCTCGATCCCTAGAAAATAAGTAGCTTCACCAAGGTCTTTGAGGGAAAACCGTAGTGCAAGTTGGTCAATGTAGTCGCGTAAGAGAGTCATATTACTGCCTGTGATCAACATGTCATCCACGTAGACCAAGATATAGATGATATCACGGTCGAGATGCTTGACAAAGAGTGAGGTATCAGCGGCGCTATTGATAAACCCAAGTGTGAGAAGATGCTTCTGGAGTTCTTGATACCATGCTCTCGGTGCTTGACGGAGACCATATAGAGCTTTGTTGAGGCGACAAACATAGTGGGGGAAATCTTTGTTTACAAAGCCCATTGGTTGTGCTACATATACTTCGTCTGTTAATGAGCCCTGGAGAAAGACATTATTGACATCGAGCTGTCGGATACTCCAATTTTTGGTGGCTGCGACGTGAAGGACGGAGCGAATGGTAGTAGCCTTTATGACCGGGCTAAACGTCTCCGTGAAGTCGTATCCGGGTTATTGAGTATAGCCTTTTGCGACGAACCGAGCTTTATACCTATCAATAGCACCATTAGGTAAGTATTTGATCGTGAATATCCATTTACCTCCGACAACGTTTTGGTGAGGATCCGGCGGGACGAGAGTGTATGTGCCGTTACTGAGAATGGCATTGATTTCAGTATACATGGCTTGACGCCACCGAGGGTCTCGAAGTGCCTTCGCGACGGTTTTTGGTATTGGTGGTGTGGTCGGTGTGGTTGAGACGGTGAGGTTATATTTTGGATTTGGTTTGTGGATATTATTTTTGGCGCGTGTGCGCATGTGATGGTTATTCTCTGGTGGTGGCGAGGGTGCAGGAGTAGGTGATGATGACTGTGGGGTTGAGGAGGTGGGATGTGTTGGCGACAATGATGAGGTTAATGGGCTGATATTTGAGTTGTGGGAGTTAAGTGGTGAAGATGAGGTTAATGGGCCTGTTGTGGAGGTTTGGGTGTTAATTAAGAGATTGAAGTCTAATGGGCTTGGTTGTGGATTTGGGCCATTTGGTGATGTATTGTGGAAAGGCGTTTGTGTCGCGGAGGCTACGGAGAGAGGCGACTGTGGTACGGTCGAACCTGGCAGAGACGGTGGCGGAGCTAAACACGTCGGCGGACCGGGAGGAGCTGCATGAGTGTGCCTTGTCGGGACAGTGAGTGGTGGTTCGGTTTGGATATGGTCATTGATGATTTCGGGGGTTGTAGTTTATGTGAGGTGGGTGTTTTGGAAGGGAAACACATCCTCGACAAAGTAAACATGTCGAGATGTGTAGACGCGGCCAGTGGTTTTATCGAGACACAAGTAGGCGCTTTGGGTGAGGGAATAGCCAATAAAGGTGCACGGAGCGGACCGCGAGTCGAGTTTAGTGGAGGAATAAGGGCGGAGCCACGGGTAGCATAGGCATCCATAGACTCGTAGTTTGAGGTAGTTTGGTTGTTGGTGGAAAAGTTTATGGTATGGGGAATCATTGTTGAGGACTCGAGTTGGGAGGCGGTTAATGAGATAGGCCGCGGTTGTGAATGCATAACTCCAATATGACTTGGGCATGGAGGCTTTGGTTAAAAGAGAAAGGCCGGTTTCAACAACATGGCGGTGTTTGCGTTCGGAGATGCCATTATGTTGTGGTGTATGTGGTGGAGTGGTATAGTGGGTAATGCCGACGAAGGTTAGAAAGGGACGAAGGGCAATGAATTCACCACCATTGTCGGAGTAAAGAGTGCCGATTTTGTGTTGAACTTTGTTCTCGGCTAAAGCTTTAAAAGCAACAAATGTCTCTTTAACATGAGATTTTTGTTTAAGTGGATAGAGCCAGGTGTAGCGGGTAAAATGATCAACAATGATGAGGTAGTATTTGAAGTTGTCAACGGATATAATGGGCGAAGACCATACATCCGTATAGAGAAATTCAAGAGGGTAAGTCGAAGTAATAGTGTTTTCATGAAAAGGTAGTTTATGGCTTTTGTTTATTAAACAATCAGAACAAGAAAAATTATTGTTTAAAGTATTGGAAATAGGTAAAGAAAACTTTTCGATAAGGGTTTTTAAAATGGGAAAGGAGGGATGGCCAAGACGGGAGTGCCAAGATTGTGTGGTGGTCTTGGGTATAGGAGATGCAAAGAGGATTGTTGGTGGGGTTCTGGTAATAGGCCACTCATATAGCTCATTCCGAGTCCTGCCTTGGAGCAACGGGGTTCCCGTGTTGAGCTCTTTCACCTGAAAATGCGCAGGAAAGAATTCCACAGAGACGTTATTAGTGTTACATAAACGATAAACAGAAATTAAATTTTTCTGAATATCAGGAACACAAAGAACATCTTTAAGCGATAGCGGACGCGTAGATGTATTGAAATAAGTAGAGCCAGTGTGAGATATTTGTAAACCCGAACCATCAGCGATGGTGACGTCTTCGCCACCGGTATAAGGTTGGTGGAGAGCAAGGTTGTTGAGATCAGAAGTCAAGTGGTGCGTGGCTCCACTATCGACCAACCAGGCACGAGAATCATACGGTTGAACAGCGGCGACGTTGGCCCTCGGTTGCCAAGGAGCATACGGCGGCGCGGAGGTGGTGTTTGGAGCGACGGAGTGATTAAGAAGTTGAGGACAACGACGAGCGCTGTGTCCAAACACACTACAGATTTGACACTTGCCTTGATATCCACGGTTTGCATTATGGTTCAGGCGGGGGGAGAATTGTTGTTGCTGCTGCCAGTTTGGTCGGGGTCCACGGTTGTTGCGATGATTTGGTGGACCACGATAGTTGGCGACATTGGCAGTAACCGGGAGAGATGGTGAAACGACAGTGGCGACCTTGATATTAGCTTCCCGGTTACGCAATTTTTTGTGAATCTCGGCAATCGTAGGAGCTAAGTCACGACCCTCAATTTGGTCAACAACATTCTTGTAGTCATCGGGAAGGCCACCGAGAATATATTCCACCTGGTCTTCGTGATCAATTGCCTTACCCAACAGAGCCAAGTGATCAAATCGAGTTATAAAGCCTTGAATGTAATCATCAATTGATTTCTCACCTTTGATCCATTCTTTAAGTTGCGTTTTGATTTGTTTCACATGGCCTCTGCTTGGTTTGGCGTAGATGTTAGTGAGTGTAAACCAGATGTCCGCCGATGTCTTTGCCGTGGAGAGTATGGGTTGAACCGAGGTTGAGATCGCGCCGAGTAAGGCGCTGTAAATGAGACGATCTTGTCTCTTCCAGAGTGTGTGTGCCGGGTTTGGTACGATGCTAGTGGGGTGGGTGATGGTTTGCGGCGGGATAGGAGCGTCTCCAGTGATGTATGACGCGAGATCATAGCCATCTAAGAGCGCATGAACCTGACGGCTCCACATGAGAAAATTTTGAGAGGTAAGTTTGGTGACACTGTTCATGTTGACATGAAGCAGTGTGGGGGTGTCGGTTACAACAACAGTTTCAGAGTTGGGAGTGGCAGCCATTGATGGTGTTTGAGGAAGAAGAAGGGAGCTTTTGAGTTTGGCGGCTAAGAGGAAAAAAATTAGGTTTGGAACGTTATTGCTCTGATACCATATGATAAATGTGAAAGGATGATTTTATTATCGATTAAGTGTACAATATTTATAGTACGATGAGTCCTGTAGGGTTACAAATATTTACAAAGAGCTCCTTATAGTTCTTGTGTCTTACAAAGCTTTAATTCCAACTTAAAATCTCCAATCGCATTGGAGTCAAGTCTGATTATAATTAGGTCACAATCACAGGGAGTTGAAGATGAATCAAACAATAGCATTTCCTCTAATACATGAACTCATAACAAAGAGATTTAAGTCACTTGATGATACATTGAAACTCATGCAGGTTCTTACATAGCAAACACAAACAAATGTATAATCTCTTCACAGGGCCGACCCTAAGTAGTTTAACGTCTAAAACTAGAAAAAACAATAAAGCGTCGCTAACACAAAAGAGCATGAAAGTTACCGAGACCACTAGATTATAAAATATTTTTCTAAGACTAATGCCTTAAGACCTTAATAAATTTTTTGCGCCTAAAACTTTCGCTTAACCCGCTTTAACTTAGAGTGTAGCCTGGTTCTTCATTTATCCACCGGTTCTGTCCATGCTATTATAAGTTTTTTTTTTATATTGTGTTAGTCTACCAACATGTTCGAAAATGATGTACTTTCATATATTTCTATACTTCTTTTTTTAAATTTACGCATGCATAGTTTTCTCATTTCTTTTCTAAATTTGGTTTGCACAAAAATCATACTTACAATAAGATTAATTAAAAATATTATCGGGATTTATTATTTCAAAATATTCGAAACTAAATATACTATATACTAGCATATTATAAAATATATAGAAAATAAAACTAGTGAAAAAGTGTTTTCTTATGAGAAAAAGTTCAAAAAGGAAAAGAATCTATAAATAAAAAAGCTATAAACATTTAAGAAAAATAAACTATGAGGTTTAGAACTAAAACTATTTAAAATAAGAAAACCACATTCGGAAAAATTGTAAAAATTATGAATTAGATTAGTTTTTTTTCATTGAAAAAGGGTGGTCATTATTTTGTATAGATGACATTATTTTTCGTATTCTTCTAATAAATCCTGGTTCCATAGTTTTAAGATGTGGAATGTCTTCAATCCAGACCCGCGGCTTCGCAAAGCGGCCGGAGAAGAAGCGACAGAGTCTAAAAAAGACGAAGAGAGAAAAGACAATACAAGCTGAAATCGGCGTAAGAGAAGAGGAAGAAACGTACGCGAAAGAAGTCGAAGACTTTCTGGACTTGCGTGGATCCGGGGATGTGGCCCGACAGATCCACGCAGCCTCTATCACTAGAGGCGTATTCGCGTTGGATTCGCAGGTGGGCGACATGATCCGACAAAAGTTATTTAGTTTATATGTTTAGGTTAAAGGATCCTCGATACTAACTCACCAATTAAAGTATCCTTGATACTAACTCTTCGGCAAAACCAAAACAGAGTTTTGGTTCTTTTCGTTCCTCTGTTTTAACTTGCTACTAATTTTCTAATCTTAAAAATCACAAGACTTGTTTTAAGATAACAGAGTACGTATTATGAACAATAACAAGACACTCTTCTTTTTTTATGAGACTCGATACAGTTCTTCTTTTATTAGCTTTAAGGAAACTCAATCTCAAAACCTTAAAACCAAACCTAATGTTTTCTCATAATCATGAATACATCTCATTCATGATCCTCCAAGTCTTTGACAATGAAAAAACGGCAAGGAGTTTACATAACCAAAGTGAGAAAAAAAAGCGACACTTAAATTTGTCAAACACAAACTACTTTGTATTAAAATGATAAATCGTGTATTATTTGTGCAAAAAGAAAATAGTTGGTGAATTTTTAAGGATTTTGCTCTTGTTTTTAATAGTATAGATGAAGTTCATTCTTTACTTATTTGTAGATTTTGCACAGGAACAAATTTATGCAAGTTTAGCTTTGGCTGCTCCAACTACAAAGTATTATTTGTTCATTGTGTTTTCGTGTCTGATTGCTACCTCTTTGAATTTGTTGCTAGGTTGGGATCTACATGACTTTTTATGATTATTTTTTGCAATTCAATGGAGGAATTCATGTTCCCAACTTCGACACCTTATGGTTAATCCCTGGCTTCTATCTCATGTTATCCTGTGGAGTTTGCAAGGACAAGGATGCAGGTAAATCTAATATGTCGTTATTACCTATTTCCCATTTGTGCTCAATTGTTAATGAGTTAAGAAACAACCCCATAGTAGTAGTCTAGTAAACCTATAAAACAAGAAACACGTTTTCTGATAATATGATCTGTGTGAAAAAAGATTGACAACAATCCTTTTGTTTTACTAACAGGTATTTAAAGGGGACGCATGGAGATGTGAAACTGCCTGGTGTTAGTTGATGCCGTCAATAATGGACAAAATTACAGGATGTTGTGGACTGGTCTCGGTGCTCAACTTGCCAGGGATGTTCCATTCTCTGCAATCTCCTGGTCCATACTTGAGCCTGTGAGTGAGTGAGTACCCGTTTCTTAAAAGTTACACCGAAGATTCTTCCATTGTGTCTTGCTTTTCTTGTACTGGTCCTCACTGACTGTTTCGTTATGGCTTTAGACCCGGTTTTGATGTAATGAAAGGAAAGAGAAGATACCATTTCTTTTGGCTATTGATTCAAATGATAGACGATCTTTTCAAGCATGGCGAGTTCAACAAGGCCACGGAGACATTCAACAAGTCACAAGAGAGAGAGAGAATGATTGGGTGTTACAGTAACATGATCGCTAGGCTTTGCGAGCGTGGGATGGTGTCTGATGCCGAGCGTTTGTTTGAGGAGATGTTTACGGACAAAGACTTGTCTCCTCCTGATGTTTCCACATTTAGATCGATGGTCAATGGATATGTCCGTGGTGGAAGAGTCGACGATGCCATCAAAACCTCCAATAAATTAGCAATTCTCAAATTGCGCAAGGTTTCTATTTCTGAGGACTTATGTTAGTTATACGATCAACGACTTATTACATTTATTATCACTTGCAAATTGCTAGTATTGTGAGATTGTAATATGGGGTTCTGATTTTACATTTATCTTTTATATATTTTGGTCTTTTAATAGCCCAAATATCCAAACATAATATATTAGTTGTTTTTGACTAACAAGAACAACTAAAACAATTGACTAACAAGGACAGTTGTTGGACCATTTTATTCATGCTCAGCTTCGGTTCAATTTGTCTTTGGAGGTCTCGCCGCAGTGCTCTATGTCAAGATGTTTCGGCCGCCTCTTTCTATGTAATATTTTGTTTCCCTTTTTTGGACTATTGGCTCCCTTTTTTGGACTTTGACTGCGGTATCCTCTCGGTTTCGATAATAGAAGTTGATAGTCGTCTTTGTGTAAACATGTGTTGTACTCTGTTCCCTTTAATTTCAATAAAACCAGATGTTCAAAAAAAAAAAATAAGAATAGCTAAAACAACTAAAGTACACTCCATAGCTTATATTTGTTAAAATTTATATGAATCACAAAAAATAAACACGAATATGAAATATAGTAATACACAATTCGAAGCTAAAATGGTGTTTTTATTTTCCATAGTCACAAGAATCTCTGAGGCTGACAAACTTCACAGTGCCATCACCACCACAAGTGATAAATCCATTCCGACAAACTTGTATATCAGTAACACCAGCCTGCAATTACATTTAAAAAAAAAAAAAACAAAATCACAATCTTGAATAGAAAAATAAGATGAAAATGATTTAAGATTTTTACTTACTCGGATGATTCCACCGTAGCCTCTAGAGTTTGGTTGCAGAAAAGTGTGTCTTTCGTGTAGTTTAGGCCAATGATGAACCAATTTCGCCGCTTTTGCATCCCATAGTTTGACGTCTCCGTCTTTGCTTCCAGTCAAGAACAGGCTCGTCCGCGGGATTGTCGATATTTTGGTGACACTTCCTGCAATTTCCCACCAATGTCAAGAGTCAAATTTTGCTTTTTCCTATGGGAAATATTCTTCTGGTCGAGTTAAGTGTAAATGGTTATGCACCTAAGTGAGCTTTTGGTATATACCAAAGCATCCCATTCTTGTTCTGTTCTCCTCCATCAAAGTTACTTTGCTTTTTCATCTTACCAGTTGCAATATATCGAAAATCATGCAATCCGACATCCCCGTTTTTGCCGCCGGTTACAATCATTGGAGATATTGAGCCACTACCAATGTCATTATCAAATACCGAGATAGAGCGTGCACCACCTTCATAAAAAGACCAAAACAAAACAAAAAAAAGCACAAGATTGTTAAGAGTTACGACTACGGGAAAGCAACGCTGAGAATATTAGTCTACGATTAACAAATTTTTGTTAGTGGAAGGATACCTTCATGACAACTGGTAGATGCCTGGGAGGTTGAAGGGGGAGCTAAAGTATCCCATACAACAACGTTGACACCACTTGAGCTATATCCTGAAGCTGCAACGATAGATCCACTCGAATTTATATATTCGACATCTCTGCAACCATATAACAACAGAAAAGAATGGTTGGTAACTTTCATGATTGGATGCGATACTTCCAAATTGGTTTGTTTTTGGCATATCAGTGAACGAAAGCTTAAGGATCCTGAGACGTACGATGCATGGCCATTGAAACAAAGAGATGATTCAACAGGATGGATATTGCTTCGTCCTCCAACTTCTGACTGCCAAGTGCATACAGTTCCATCCAGTGCAGCGCTAGCAAATCTATGTCCGCATGGACCAAATTGCACTGCTGATATTGACGCCAAAGCATATGGAGGTGGAACATTTACAGCAGGAAGCACACCGTACGTTGCAGTAGCTCTGTCTTTTCCAAACTGCAAGATGTAATGTTTGCATAATGAGAGACTCACAAGGATATATATAAGTAATGTCAGCCTGTCAAAATGCTTCATAATATTCAACAGAAACTCATTACAGTGAAAAGTAAATAAAGTAATTAGACAGATGATTGCAAATTTTAGTAGGCTTATACCTCCCACAAGTAAATGTGTGTGTTGCTTGAGCCAACCAAGAAGAGAGGCATTGTTGGGTGACTAGAGAATGCACTCGTATTAACAGTTTCAATTGTTGGAGGAGGATCAACAAACTGTTCAAAATCTTCTCGAGTTTCCCAACCTAGACCAGAGACTCCTAACCCCGGAACTCTGTGAGATTTCCCAGGCTTGGAAGGAGAGAAACCCCCAACAGTAGCCCCACCCAACCCAAGGTGTGCTCCTTTATTGTCCCCTAGACCAACACCGAGTGAGACACATGTTGGAACAGGAGTTGACTGAGAATCGGCCCAACCATTTTGTGGCCAATCAGCATCTGACCAGATATAGTCTGAGTGATTGCCGCAGGAACCACTGTCTTCTAGGTTAAAGAAAATTATACCCTGCATGTAGCAGAATTCACATTCATGATATGCAATATCATCCAACTTTATCTCGAAATACTTATGCAGGATAAAGACATAAGATGATTAACTCAGACACTATAGTCAACCTTTTGTCAATCGTAAATAGCAGGCAAGTAACTACTACATATCAAATTCACAAGAAAGTAAAGAGAAAACAAGTGCAAAGGCAGACTGCGACAATAACTGACCTTGCGGTTACTAGCTAATGCAGCTTGCTGATGGTTGATGGCATTGATACAAATGGCCTGTTAGAAAGATAAGAGTACTCGATCACCAAACATAGCAAAGTTTCAACAAAGAATATCAATAACTTGTTTGTCGATGTAAGAAAAACAATTACCTCTATAAGCTCCCCCGTTCTCTTATGGATTTCTTTGGGGTTCTGGAAAGCTGAGTTTTCATTAGCAGTGTTTGCTGCTTTCGGTGAAGAATTGGAAGCATGTGAAGCCACGTCATTACCACTCTGACCATCTTGATTGTATGGCACATTGAGCTCATTTTTCCTGGTTAATTCTCTGTACATACCGCTCCAATCTTCCGATGGTTTATATTTTGACCATTCAGATATGTCAAAATTTTCTAGCAAAAAAGCTTCGAATACTAAATGAGGATCAACACAAAGCTTCCAAAACGTCACAGAAACTGCAAGATCACTGTTGTCTTCATTCTTAATACTTGCACCTGGGATAGCTTGATTAGGAAAATTTGCTTGAGATACCCGACATTCTTGCAACCATAACAAGGTAGGAATCTGAGTTCTCTTCTCTATTTTCTGTTTCAAGAGCAATACAAGTTGTTTTACATGATAGGAGGAGACTTGAGAAAGGGTGCTTGCCAGTGTTTTTCCCAAAACAGACATGATCTTCTCAGTTACACCTACGAAGTCACCACAGGAATCCGATGATGTCTGAGCATCAATATTTTCAGAGGAACCACTATTTGAGATACTATCATCTAGATCGACCGAGATAGATACCAGCTTATGTTTCACAAAGTCTGAAACATGCTTCCAGAAACATGCTTGTATAACAAGACGCCTTTCATCTTCTGGAATTGAGTCCACAGGGTAGCCAACTTCGCTATTCTCAACAACAGAACTAACTCCCAAATCTGATGCATCTGGAACACTAACAGAAACTTCCTGGCAGTAAGCTCTCTTTAGGGTTTCCAAATCAACCTCATATGGCATGTGCTCATGAAAATATGCTAGCGTAAGGGGCTGCACCATTCGAAAGAGACTGTATACATCTCCCAGAACCCAAGCCATTGCGAGTCTTGAGCAATATTCGACTAAATCAACAACAGCTGCGAGTCTTGTTTTCAGGTCTTCCACAGAGGAGCCCAAAAACATCCTTGTAGAAGTTTTCAAACTAGAGAAGGATTGCAGAATTCCATGAAAGTAAAATCGCAAAGCATTGGACCACTTTGGTTCAGGTTCAGATGATACCTTGTTTTCCTCAAAGCATGACATTGAGTGTAAGCAAGTGACAGTGCATGCAGCAATGATACGTGATAGTACAAATGATTTCTCATCAGTCGCTTTTAGGATCAATTTACACAAAGCTGAATATTTGAGGAGATCTTCATCTGTGTGAGACTTATCTACTGAGAGTCCTGAGGGACTATTCTCCTGAAATATATTGACTCCCATGGATAGTAACTCATAGTTGTATGCTGACAAAATCATCTGCCGATAGAAAACAAGAAGAAGATTACACAAGGAAACCAAAAGTATCTGTGTTGTCAAATTAGCCTAGCTGAGAAAACAAATATGATGTGCACGTATTAGCAGTGGGAACTGCATACCTTATTACGGAAGCAAGACGAAGACAACGAAAATCTCTGGTAAAATTGCTCCAAAGCTGTTTGTAGCTTTTGTTGAAACTCTGAGAGTTTCTCACACGAAACGACCTCAGAATTCTTTACGATTGCAGTTTCTTCCCGTAATAGCTTTGAGAGGAACTGGACAGCCAAACCCAATCTAAAATGAGTGTCCTCAGTAGATGAAACGCCGCTTGATACCCAATTCGACGAATCATGAACAGAAAGCTCAAGGGCACCATGTAGAGTAGACGCATGTGCATCTCCATGACTGTTGGCAGATGCTGAAAGACAATCCAACGCCTCAAGCTAACACCTCCAAAAAGAAGATAAAATTAGATATCGGCAGCACAGACGAAACAAAATGAATCTCAGAGACATCAAAGTCTACAGGATATACTCTGCTGTATGATCTTTAAAATGGAGATAAGGATAATGTCTTGATGCTAAAAGACTTTTAAATGAAGGTTGTTCCATTTCCCTATACAATTTATGCTCAGACGTTAACGTGGTGTTCTGATCATGTAAATTCTAGAAGAAGTGCCCTAAGTCCTTTGTCATTTGCAAGCACACAGTATGTTCTAGTTTCGGTTATAACTTACCGGGAGCCCACATCTGCTGAAGGCGGTAGCAGCCATCAAGGTTGCCCATCTACTAAGATTTGAAGCGTTTCTTTCCCCCAATGCATTCTTCAAACTATTCTTGGTTGTTAACATGAGACAGTATAGGCCAATACTAGGATCCACAAAAGAAATGTGATTTGAAGTAACAGTCGATCTTCCAGTTACAGGATTCTCTAGCCATCCTGCCATAACGAGAAATGACTGGTGGTACTCTCCTAATTCCCACTGTATAAGCCAGGGACATTCTTAGAATAGGTAATAAGAATGGTAGATTCGTAAAATACAATATTTGCAAACAAATATAATCACCTTCAGAAGGCTTGCCAGCCAAAAGTCTCCTCTCTGAAGAGCAGATGGGAGTATGTACTTCTTTATAAGATTACTTTCCAGGGCCCCACCCTGTCCATCAACAAGCCGACAAATTACGAGCGCAAGCTGCTCATCCTGAAGATTTTTCACACAGACATTTATTGCAGATGAAGCTTCACCTCCAAGGAGAAAGAAACCTATAGCAAGCTCCAGTTGGTGTTTACCCATTAGTACATACGCATTTTTCAAGGCTGCTGCCTTATTTTTCTCTTCCTGTAAGAAGATGCATCAGATCAGGAACGTCACTCAATATGATATCCTAGATGCCAGAAGTAGTACAGAGAAAAAATGTGAAAAAGAGTTTGAACCAATACCTGAAAATTGCGTGAAAGAAAACCCACCAAGGGTTTATCTTTCTCATCCTTACTTATTTTGAAAAGACCAGCCAAAACTTGAATTCTATTTAAAGCTATATAGAGAAGCGCGCAATCTTTAGGATTCTTGTTCTTAAGGTATTGTTGTCGAGCCAGTTTCTCCATCTAGAGAAAAGACATAGCATCAAATAATGAGGTGCACATCTATTTCTTTTACAGCCTGATTGTTGATTTTAAAAGAGACTATAATTTAAGAAAGAAAAGCGGGCATAAATAGGACTTTCAATGCACATTACACATGCTCTTTCATAGCTAGTATAGACCAAGCATTGAATTTTAAAACTTACTCGTGAGCGCAACTGTGCTACATTTGAATACCAGAATCCGAAACCTAGTGATCGCATTTGCTGCCATGATGATTCATTGGGTAAAAGAGCACCAGACAAATTTTCTTGAGACTCTGAGTGAAAAGCCCATCCTATCATACTAGAGTCAATATCAAACTCCTCCGTAGATGCCGTTTTGCCAGAACTTCGAGCTAGGTACAGCTGTTTAAACCTAAGCGTGACCCAAAATCTAGACAGCAGAAAGAAAAACAAAATCAATGAATACCATTCAGCAAAAATTATCATTCATGAAGGAAACCAAAAAAACTGCCCCCAGTTACGATCAATATCTCGCAACCGATGTAACTAATCAGGCCGACAAACCAGCAAGAATCTTTTGAATACATAAGAAAACTGGCCTTGAGAATCAAACTGAATGTGGTTTTTTCATTTTTTTTACAGATTAAAGGACAAAACAAACATTCGTGATGGAAAACGTTTTTTTGGCAAAGCCATGTTATTTAGTTGGTCCTCGTAGATTAGAATTAAGAAACTTATAACGATTATCATACCTTCTCCCAGCTTCATCAAGACTTGCATAGACAGAAGTGGAATGTGGGTTACTAATTTCACAAAGAAGGTCAACAATTGCAAAATATTGCATCTTTTCTATCCTGGAAATATTTGCTCCATCTGGTAGCTTCTTCAGGTGATCGCAGAAGGCACTAAACTCCAAGTCTGTGGCAGGTGAACTCTGACTACTATTGGTACTATAAGAATTCAAACTGAAATTTGACAGCAACCCAGCTTGAAACTGTGAATTCTGTAGCATGGAACCAGATGTCCCACCCCAATGGAAATCCTTAAGATTTGGGCCATTGGAGAGAGACCCTTCATAATATTTTGACAAAAGGATATCCGGACAGAGATCTGATTTTATAGCGTAATCCTTCTCGGATGCATCGCTTGAAGTAATATATTCAGCAAGATGTCTTAAAGCTGCACTTGCTCGTTTCCAATTGCCTGAACACATCAGAGGTAATAATCTTTAGCTAAGGTGAAATTAACCGCATGACACAGGTAATGCTCCTGCACGAAGGAAAAATAAGAAGGGAAAGCTAAATAAAAATAAGAAGGGAAAGATTCTGCAGGATGGATTGAAGGGGGGAAAACAAAAAATACTTGCAGCATATCACCTGAACGTATTGCTACAAGGAGGGCTAGAGGGTGATAAAGTGGCAGAGCACCTCCTAACTTCTCCACCATATGTAACATGCTCGTAATATCATTAATTGTTTCTGAACCATATGTGGACCCAGTTAAAGGCTTGCTATTGGACTGCCAATCATCAACTCCATTACTTGTTGGAGGTAGAGGACTACACACCCCGCCTTCCCCTATAGCATTCACTAGACTGGGAAGATTGGCTGCAAATTTATCTGCATTGTTATCGATCTTCTGCTTCTTATCAATAACCGTCAGCCATTGGCCATATAGGCTCACATAATCATTATGAACAAGAGCGGTCATGACTTTGGATCCCAACCATAAATCATGAATAGCAGAAAATGTACTCGTAACAGCGAAGCATTGCCAAATTTGTGCCTCTGAAGAATAATCAGAGACAGCGAAACTAGTACTTCTGCAAGGCTGCCGAGCAATACCATACACCCTCATCTCCTTCTGGGTACAAACACAAAGCAGTAGCTGATCATTGCCCAAAGTTGACCATCTTACAGCAACAACCTCGGCATCAAAATGTAACTTATCCTCTAGCACGAAGACCCCTGAATCCATAAGGTGTACAATCTCCCAAATACTAATTGTGCGTACAGCTTTTAAATGATTCTCTGCACAGAGAGCTGCTATCTTGTGTCCAGAATCAGTCAGAGAAATAGCACTGACAGGACTTTGGCCAATGGTAAGCATGCCAACAAGCTCCCACGGAACGGAAGGGGTTAAACTTTCCTGAAGACTACTTCTCCAAAGTTTTAAAGAGCCATCAGCTTGACCAGTTGCCATAGTATAAGCTTGACTTTCAATTTTCATGTCATCCTCTAGAGCTCTGCTGCTTGGATTGACCAAAGCAAAACTTGTAACTTCATCGTAACGGTGAGATTCAGGCATTTCTGAAGAGCATGATCTAACAGCAACACAATTTGTCTTACCATCAAAAGTATCTTCAAACAACCACTTGCCTGATTCAGTACTATCAAAATCATGAAAATAACAGTCACAGGTGCTTCCTCCTGCATCGAAATGATGCAATGTTACTCTCCATGACAGCGCATCAAACCGTTTCTCTTTCATCCATACGCTCAAAAGCAAAAAACTGTTATTTTTGAATGTCTTCCCACAAGAATTAGACAGAGGTCTTGCAAATATGCTGGTCGGATCACTCTCCAAAGGGCGGCTAGCAGTAAACGGTATTGTACATATGTAGTGAGTTATAAAACCATCATAACTTCTCCCACAATTCCTCACACTAAAGCAATCAACGCCTTCTACATGTCCCACAAGTAGAATTCTTTCATTATTCAATGATGAAGGTGCCCAACAGATACTCGTGTACTTCAATCTTAACTCTTGATTTTGAAGCCGTCCACAAGGTCTCCAAGAGGGAACTGATATAGGATGGTCAATTGAACGGTTCAAATAATCACAGGAGGACCAAAGTATTACTAAACCATTATAATCCAGAGAAGCAATGTACCCCGCCTCACACATGATAGGATCGAAGGCAATCTGTCGGATTTTCCCACCATGACCATCAAGATCTAATATGTTCTCCGTGATGCACTTCAATACACTGGACTTATTTGGAGATGAATCTTCCGAGCCAAGTGGTTTTATAGTGTGCAAGGAAGACCAATATATGGTATTGCGCGTAGATAAATAAATTGACGAGCAAATAAGTGGTACACCATAACGGTTATTTCTCAATACAGAAATTTTCTTAAGGGGTAATCGATCCGAAGAGCACGTAGTATCAGCTAGAGAGAGTGATCCCACACCAATTTCATGTGTTTCTTGTGTCGCCCAGAATGTGATCCTTGGAAACCTCATAGGAGAGATGTCATCCAGACAATGGACAGCCCACAAAGACGCCGATTTTCCAGGGCTGAGCCCTACCAACCACTCACAGTTGCCAACATTCTCATGATCATACTTTTCAATAGAAAACAATTGATTAGTACCTTCAATGGTTTTCATTATACCCCCTGTACGAGTTCCCCAATAAAGAAATAAATCTCTGCCCAAATAGCCATCCAAGACCTGATTGATCTCAATCACAGCTGTCACGCAAAATGATTTTTTATGATCTTTCATACCTTTTTTTGTCTTTCCACCATCTACATCACTCCATAACCTTACTGCCCCATCCAAGCAACATGTCATTAGCACATTCCTCATTGATTTCCCTAAACCAGGCTGTTCTGCGGCCACTGGTCTCCATTGAATCATGGATATTCTCTGAGGATGAGGCAATTCAACTTGACGATATGAATCCCCGTCACTATAATAGGCGAAGACACATTTACCTGCTTCATCACACTCGGCTGGAAACTTGCTCCAAGAAGTTGCTGTCGCAAAAGGACCCTCGAATGACCAGGTGGAGGAAACCAGATCCTGAAGGTAATCACCTGAGAGCTTCCATGCTATCTCCCAGGATTGATTCCTTCTTTTCCACAGAACAATATCAATTCCACCAACTATTATCCCATCCCCGGATCCTGTCCACTCAATTGCCTCAACTTTTGTGTCTTGCACCAATGTAGCATTCTGACTCCAACAAAAAGAACCTGAATATGAGTAAAGACATACACATTTAAGATATCCAAACTCAATTAGAAGAAGGAAGACACACATTCTAATCATTTTCCAGTGGATTCTTCATTTAATAACCGATCCCCGAAGAAGTAAAAAATCATTCTCTAGTAATCCAATTGCAAAACATTCCACACTAGCTACAAACTACTCATTAGAATCGAATCAAAATTGTAGAAAAGCTTTAAGAAAACTGGCAACGCAAGCTCCACACAGAGGCTTACCACTAAGATCGCTAAGATCACGCGCGAAGATGCAAATACAGTTCCCAGACCCAACCGCAAGCTCGCCTACAGAGGGCGTTACAGGAGACCAAGAGACGGCAGTAACTGGAGAAGAAACTTCGCCGGAAACCTCGAGAATCTGACGGAAAAACGGTCCGTTGGTGGAGTCTTCGCCGCGAAGAGGGGAAGGTAGATGAGAGATGACAAGGAGAGTGGATGCTCCGTAAGCAAGCCATGAGTAGCCGGCGAAGTCGGGAAGCCAGTCAATAGAAGACTGGGATCGAGTCGGAGCCGGTGGGACGATCTCCGATCGAAGTAGCCGGAGAGGTAACTGATCGATCGGATCTGTGACTGAGATCGCGTCGTGAATCGTCTCCGGCATTCTCACGGGGTTTTAACGGAAAACACAAATCGTTAAGACCAAAAACAATTTCTCCGTTTCAGGAACATGTAGACATGAACCCTCCTTCTCTTTCAGAAGGTTCACTGGCCAAGGCCCATATCATAGTTGGGCTTGCTTTTTTTTCGTTTTTTTCTGTTTTTTGGTCAGAATTTTTGTTATTTTTTGTTATGACAAAACATTAATAAAGTAATGCATATTGTGAAGATACTATATTAAAATTTACCATTTATGAAACTTTTTCGTAATATCTAATTATATAAATTTCAACGCGTTTAATCGACACGTAAACATAATTGTAGATCGTGACATGCGTAAATTTATAATATTTTTTATATTAAAAAATTAGATTAATTTTACGTTAAATAAAATTTAAAACCCATTTTAAAATTTTACTACGTCAGTTATTAATTTAGATTCTTAATACTATAACTAAATTTTAACATATTTTACCCAAGTTATAACGCGGGACCTAATCTAGTAAATTATAACCAACTAAGGGATTAGCATCGATTACGTTAAAGAGAATATGTGAATCAGTCAAAAAAATAATAAAAAGACAATCAAACGCAATGTTTTTCACCTTTAAGCTATAATCAAAAATAAAATAAAAGCGAGTCAAATTCAAAACAATCATAATGTTTCTTCAAATCTAAAATGTTTAAAACAAAATATTTTTTAAGAAAAATACAAGTAAAATGAGTCTTTAGCAACAAGTTAAGGCGTGCACGAACTTCGATGATGACACTGACCAATAAAAGAAACAAGTCCAACCAAAAAAAACGACCAAGAAACTATCAAGTTTCTTGTTCTTTTTAAAACACATACTAAAGCCTTAAAACAACATCATCATCTTGTAATGCCAACAAAACCAATAAGACCCTACTAAACAAAACTCTCTAATGATTCTAAATCATCCATAATCATGAATCATCATATACCATAATGTATATAAAAGTTTTAAACTGGATCCAATATCAAATCTCCTTATTTTAGTAAACCTCGTGTGTTGCCTTCAATCTCACGCTGGGGTCAAGAAACATATCACGCCTTACCAACATCTTATAATCACTACTGTCTCTCCCAACTCTACAAACTTTCTTCCCCAAAGTGTATGTTATATTTCAATGTTTTTTCGACTTCGAACACTATATAAACACAGTTGAATTAGTCGGTACCTTACGACTCTCATATCTTCCAACAAACATGACCAATTCAACCTTGTTCCGTCTTAGCTTTTACTTGTTCATTCTTCAAGTAATGAACGTTAGTAAGTTTACCGATGCAGCTAGATTCTACCAATTCAAGGCAAGTTACCAACAATAATACTAAAACTATAACCATTTGTTCTCTATCTTCTTTAGTCTCCTACTAAACAGAGTTGCTGATTTTTTTGTAAATAGGTACAAACAATGAGACTCACCAGGCTTTGCCAGACGAAAGAGATTGTAACAGTCAACGGGAAGTTTCCTGGCCCTGCGATAACAGCTCAAGAAGATGACAGAATTGTCGTTAGAGTCATCAACATGACACCTTATAATACCACTATTCATTGGTATACAGATTTTTTATACACAGAACATGTACATAAAGACGGATTTAGACTAACGAGACATGTTTCTTTGATGTCCAGGCATGGTATAAAGCAGAAACTATCGTGTTGGTACGATGGTCCATCTTATATTACACAATGTCCGATTCAGAGTGGACAGAGTTTCACATACAACTTCACCGTGGCGCAACAAAAGGGAACATTTTTTTGGCATGCACACTTTTCTTGGCTTAGGGCTACAGTATATGGTCCGCTTATTGTATATCCTAAAGCTTCGGTTCCTTACCCGTTCAAGAAACCCTTCTACGAGCATACAATTCTCCTCGGTATTCTTTATTCCTAATCAGTCATTCTCTTTAGCTAATTACTTCTACTGAGTTTTTTTATCATCTTATGATAAATCTAGGAGAGTATTGGCTTAAGAACGTGGTAGAACTCGAACAGCATGTACTGGAGAGTGGAGGACCTCCTCCTCCAGCAGATGCATTCACAATTAATGGTCAACCAGGCCCTAACTACGACTGTTCCTCTGATGGTAATAGAAAATGCTACGGCTTTTCTATAACAATGAAACAGATTATTGATCTTTGAATAATGTATCTTTATATTTTCAGATGTTTATGTGATTGAGATAGTGCCAAGGAAGACATACCTACTAAGACTGATAAATGCTGGCATTAACATGGAGAGCTTCTTCACCATTGGTAATCACAGGTTGACCATAGTTGAAGTAGATGGCGAGTACACCAAACCTTTCACAACAGAGCGTGTGATGCTAGTTCCTGGACAGACAATGAACGTTCTTGTCACAGCTGATCAAGCCATCGGGAGATACTCCATCGCCATGGGTCCGTATGAGTCTGCAAAGAACGTCAAGTTTCAAAACACATCAGCCATAGCGAATTTCCAATACTTTGGTGCATTGCCTAACAGTATAACACTACCAGCTAAGTTACCTATATTCAACGATAATGTTGCTGTTAAGGCTTTCATGGATGGACTCAGAAGTCTAAATGCAGTTAATGTTCCAAATGTCATTGATGCTCATCTGTTTATCACAATCGGGATAAATGTAAACAAGTGCAATTCTGAAAATCCAAACAACAACTGTCAAGGACCCGGAAGAGGAAGATTAGCAGCTTCAATGAACAACATTAGCTTCCTCGAACCTAAAGTCTCGATTTTGGAAGCTTATTACAAGAAACTGGAAGGATACTTCACCTTAGATTTCCCAACTGTGCCGGAAAAATCCTATGACTTTGTCAATGGAGCACCCAATGACATAGCCAATGACACGCAGGCTGAAAATGGGACCAGAGCAATAGTTTTCGAGTATGGGAGCAGGATACAAATCATCTTCCAGAATACCGGCACACTCACAACTGAAAACCATCCTATTCATCTTCACGGGCATAGCTTTTATGTTATTGGCTATGGCACAGGGAACTATGACCAACGAACAGCACATTTTAACCTGGAGGATCCTCCTTACTTGAACACTATTGGAGTTCCCGTAGGAGGATGGGCTGCAATTCGATTCGTTGCCAACAATCCAGGTATAAATTCTTTTTCAAAATACTCTTTAGCATCATCACAACCCATAGACATTTTGCTGATAAATTTCTTCTTTTGTTTTACTTACTAGGGCTCTGGTTATTGCATTGCCATTTTGACATCCATCAAACATGGGGAATGAGCACAATGTTTATAGTGAAAGACGGAATAGAGAGTCTACCTCATCCTCCTGCGGATCTACCAAAGTGCTAGCTCCACTGAAATTCAAAATTGATGACAGGGAGTCTTCCCGATGAAGATTCTTTTTAGGTAACGATCGCAGAAAGAAAATTTTACGCTTCCATTTGCCTGCTCTAATTCATTAATCTAGAGAAAATGAAATGTCATTCAAAGGTATAGAAGAGAAAGATCCATAGCTAAACGAAACATTTATTCAGATATTTTTAGACTTTTCAATATGATTCAACTCAAAGAGCAAAGATACACACAGTACACCGTTTGAAAGCCAAGAAAGAAAATGCTATGCAAGGCTACAAACTGGCGAATCGCATAAGTGAAAGCCACCGAGACAAACAAGGAATATTAAAACTCATTATGGGTTAACCTTTTCCGAAGTCCAGCATTTCTCTCCAGTTCCACTAATCATTGACGAAAACAAAAGCCTCTGATTGCTTTTCAGATTCAAGTAATCAACCTGTCATCAAGGGAAAACGTTAATGAAACGAATCCGCGACTAACCCGCTTCTACGAAAGAAATCTAACCTTATATGGCTCTAGAAGTAGCAGACAATATTCAGCAACTGGACCACTTGAGGGATCTAATTTAACTTCTTGATTCGGTTTCTCATTGTCGTAAAGACTACCAGGAGTAGGGCAAATGTAAATCATCCTTGACTTTAATGAATTAGCAAACCAAGCTTTCTCCCTTTGCTACATCAATCAATAAAAATCAAAATGATCAAAGCCAAATAATGCTTCTTCCTTTCCAAAAATATCATCCAAATGAGTTATGTATTTTTCCAACCTGAAGCTTGGTTTGGTCAGGATTCGAAGCATCGATGATCTCAATTCTTCCATTGATTCGAAACTGCTCCCAAGTATCCGAAAAATACCAACAAATCTTGAACAAAAAAACAAACCATCATAAGTAGAATCAAAGTCTAATTCAGCAATTGTTATATCACTTCTTACCTCAGAAAAAGGACAATGCTTAAGCTCTTCAATCTACAACGAATACACAGAAGATTACAACACGAAACAGAGCCAAAATCCATAAGTACATTACAAACAATACAGTGAGAAAGATCTTAAAACCTTACGACTACGAACATCAGTGTTGATTTGAATCCTATCGCTGTTCTCTTCAAATCCCCTAACCAAACACACACACACAACGAGTCAAATCGGATTATCGGAGAAACTCACTCAATTGTATCACCTGAATACGACGGTACGATTCGAAGGCCGTCCATTAAAACCAATTGTCGCCTGAAACAAAAACACACACACAGAGCATCAACAAATGAAGAACATCATCGCTTCGTGTTTCTAGTGTTATACATGAAATTGAAAATGACGATACACATACGAGCTGAACGTAAGAAGAGTGAGAATTCGCTTCGATCGCACCAAAGAGAAGCTGCTTCCATGGCGCTAAAGCTGTTCCCATCGTCTTCGTCACCGACTTTTTTTCTCACAAAATTTTCTCACATTGCTTAGATTGAGTAGATGTATGTACTGGGCCGTGATAAGTAAACTTATTTCTGGGCCACCTAAATATCGTTTAACATTTCGTAGTGACTATTTTTTTCTCCCAACGCTGAAACATTCTTTTTTTTGGTAAATTACACTAAAGATTCTTGAAAATCAAATCAATCATCTATCATCAATACTATAAAAGATGGTCAACTCTCTCCAAGAGAGTAACACATCATCAATTTTGGTTGACATAAAGATGACAAGTGTCACTATATAAATTAAAACTATTAAAATTAATTGTTATATTAAATGTATAATCTA